>BQNB010002149.1:0-102401 GCA_026074375.1 Tanacetum coccineum
TTATTGTCAAGTTTGTCATCTGTGCTGACTTGAATGGTTCAACATAGATTTAAATACATGTTATTTAAGGAATCATTTGTTGGTGATTGTAGTGTTATAAACGGCCATTTAGGTAATGATGATTTACTAGAGACTAACGAGATTTCATACTTAGCTTGGATACGAGTTAGAGAAGTGTGGAGTACACACTCGTTGAGTTAATATGTTTTCGACCATGACAAAAATGCAGATATCAGTAACTTGGCATTTTTGCGAGTTTGGGGTTGTAGGGCCGTTGTTAGGCTTCCTGACCCAAAACAGAAAACTTTGGGTGAAAAGGGTATTGATTGCATCTTTGTTGGATATGCTGAGCATTCCAAAGCATATAGGTTTTATGTTATTGAACCTAATGACTCGGTTTCTATTAACTCAATTATAGAATCAAGAGATGCAATATTTGATGAGAATCGTTTCTCTTCAATACCTAGACCAAAGGATATTATACCAAATTCGGATGAATCTCAAAGGGATGATCATTCTGATGATGTACCAAGTGAGATTCCTGAACCTCGTAAAGGTAAAAGAGTTCGGAAAGCTAAATCATATGGTTCTGATTTTCAGCTATACTTAGTTGAGGGATCAAGAGATCAAGTTGGATCACAATACTCTTACTGTTATAGTATTGAGGAGGATCCTAGAACCTATAATGAAGCTATGCAATCTCGAGATTCTGCTTTTTGGAAAGAAGCAATTGACGATGAGATTGGTTCTATTATGGAAAATAATACATGGGTTCTATCTGATTTACCCCCTGGTTGCAAACCTTTAGGTTGCAAATGGATCTTCAAAAGGAAGATGAAAGTCGATGGAACAATTGACAAGTTTAAAGCTCGATTGGTAATCCAAGGCTTTAGACAAAAGGAAGGGATTGATTACTTCGATACCTATGCACCAGTTGCTCGTATCACTACTATTAGATTGTTGTTAGCTTTAGCTGCTATACACAATCTAGTGATCCATCAAATGGATGTCAAAACAGCATTTTTAAATGGTGATTTGGATGAAGAAGTGTATATGAAGCAACCGGAAGGATTTGTTATGCCGGGTAATGAGCATAAGGTGTGTAAGCTAGTTAAGTCGTTGTATGGGCTAAAACAAGCACCTAAACAGTGGCATCAAAAGTTTGATGAGGTTGTACTGCTAATGGTTTTCTTTTAAACCAATCCGACAAGTGTTTATATAGCAAATTTAATAGCTCCGGTGAAGGTGTTATAATTTGTCTATATGTTGATGACATGTTGATTTTTGGCACTGACCGAAATCAAGTTGATAAAACTAAGAAGTTTTTGTCATCAAAGTTCTCAATGAAAGATATGGGAGAAGCAGACGTTATTCTTGGTATTAAGATTAAACGTGAAAATAAAGGGATTGTAATTACACAATCTCATTACATTGAGAAAATACTCAAGAAGTTTAATCGTGAAGATTGTTCTCCGGTGAGTACTCCCATGGATCCGATAGAAAAGCTTAAGCCAAATACAGGTAAACCCGTGGATCAGCTTGAATATTCAAGAGCTATTGGTTGCTTGATGTATGCTATGACTAGCACAAGACCTGATATTGCTTATGCAGTTGGTAGATTGAGCAGGTTTACTAGTAACCCTAGTAGACAACATTGGCAAGCAATAACAAGGGTATTCAAGTACTTAAAGGGAACTATGAATTATGGTTTATCATATGTTGGATATCCTTCGGTGCTAGAAGGTTATTCAGGTGCTAGCTGGATAAATCATGTTGCAGATTCATCTTCTACTAGTGGATGGGTGTTCCTGCTTGGGGGAGGTGCCATTTCATGGGGCTTCCAAGAAGCAAACATGCATCACTGGTTATACTATGAAATTTAAGTTTGTAGCATTGGCTGCTGCTGGTAAGGAAGCAGAATGGCTAAGAAACTTGATACATGAGATTTCAATTTGGCCAAAACCAATAACACCGATTTCTATCCATTGTGATAGTGCTGCCACATTGGCTAAAGCATAGAGTCAAATGTATAATGACAAGTCTAGACACTTAGGTGTTAGACATAGTATGATTAGGGAATTAATCATGAACGGTGTGATTTCTATTAAGTTTGTTCTGTCACATCAGAATTTAGCAGACCACTAGACGAAGGGTCTAGCTAGGGACTTAGTGAATAAGTCAGTGATAGGGATGGGATTAAAGTCTATTTAAGTCTACTACCTATGAGATACCCAATTCCCTTTTAATACAACGTTAGAAGCAGAATTCAATGTGGAAAGCTCATAGCTAGAGATTAGGACACGTGTATTTATCTTCCCACGGTATGTGTTCAGACCTGCGAGTGATGGTTAGGCTGAAGTTTACCTTCTTAATGGTTTTTTTGAAAAATTGCAAATGAAGGTGCAAGAACTAAAAGAACAACCTATATGAACATGAAGTTTTGCCGCTTCAAGAAGCTTGGACTTGGCTTCCTATATGTTCACTAATGGATTGGGACACATGGCTTGTAAAGTGTCAAGTAAACGAATTTTAGAGTGTTGTAGAAACTTATGTATATAGTATCTTCAGGTATTCAAATGGATTGATGGGTTCAATCGTTACGACACCCCGATTTTCAAATATTTGGAATGTGTATTGTACTAAGATGAAAATTCAATCGCAAGACATTTTCATGTATGCATTTGTTTTTTTCCGTTATGTTTGCTTTAACATAATTGCATATATCTTTATATATGTTTTAGTAAATAAAGGATTACACTAAAATGGGGGGGGGGGGAGGATTTTTTGGTGATTTTAGTGTCATCGACGGTCATTTAGGTAATGATGATTTACTAGAGACCAATGAGGTTTCATGTTCGGCTCAGATACGAGTTAGAAAAGTGTGGAGTGCACACTCATTGAGCTAACATGAAATAAACCAAGACAGGATATGTAGAGTTTACGCCATAACCTTTATGTTTACGCCGTAAACTCTTGCTAGGTTAGGACTTAAGCCTTTGGATGTTTCCGCCGTAATCTATACGAATAGTTTACGCCGTAACATGTTTCTAGTTTTAAGGCTTATAGTTTACGCCGTAATCCATGTTGACATTACGACGTAACGAGTAAAATTGTGTAGACTTTACGCCGTAACAACTTGTGTTAAGCCGTAAAGTCTATGACCAATTGGTTGTAAAATTCGGTTTTAACCAACTCTAACTACCCAAAACCAACTAAGAACTGTCTTAATATCTGTCATATGTACAGATACATTGTCTTAGAACAATAAAACAAAAACACATATATACAATTTACTCTAAAATTCTTGCTTTATAATTTTGTGCCTAGAATACAAAGTGATATACTCCTTGTATTATCCTGATAGAGATTTCGTATACTTTATACGGAAAGTAAACTCAACACGATACAAGAGAGATTTCCAGGATCATCACACACCCACCCTAATTTCTAACACTAATATGGTCATTAAAATTTTCAAAATTTAAAGATATAGGTAATATAACCGCTTATTTCCCGGTTACAACATGATAATGACTGACACATCAATTTTTTTAACTTGTTGGATATACCACATGTCTTATATTGACTACTGACATGTATTCTATCCACCCCACTATTAAATCAAAAACCCTAATCTTCACAAATTTATACGTATCCTGCAACACTAAACAACAATAATGATTCATCACAAACAATCTCTGAAACCTTATTCCAATCACAGATTTTTCAAACAACAAATTATTTCAATCAAAGACGATTCATGGGTATCCACCAATATTTACACGGTCGCCGCCGCCGTGTAATGGTTCATCACAATCTTGATCACCACTGTCGTCGCCGTGCTCTTCGTCCGCAGCTCCGGCGACTCTGCTACAATAGACACCGGTGATGGCGATATGGGTGGCGAAGAGTTTCACGATTCGATTTGGGTTTTGATTTTAAGTTATATGGGTTTTAAGGAATGGTCTTATGAAATGGTATCTAAACTTTGTTGGTAAGAAGATGATCGAATTATAAAAATTGATGCTTTGGTTCTGATTTCTATTGATGGGTTTTGTAAATATTTTGATTTTTTTTTAAATGTATTTTTTGATGATGGAATTATTTGATTTAGTGTTAGAAGTTGGAAATTATGTGTTTCTATGAGGGTCATGAAGTGGTGTTTGATTTGTGATTTTTTTTACAATAGTTTTTTTTCTAAGAAGATGACAGCTTAGTTTTTTAGGGAAGAAGACAAGTATAAAGCAAGAAGACAAATGTAAGAAAATAATTATCCATGTGGAAATTTAAAAAATAATTATTTATCTACTTGAAAAATCAGTAAGTCATATTATCTATATCGTCACAAATTAACCGGTTTCAATAGCCATATTAGTAATATCGAGAGTTCGTTACCTATATTGAAAATTTTTGAGAAGTTTGTTGGTAATATATGGACTTAACCCTAAAAATTTAAGAACTTTCTGAAGATATTTTATTAAGACACAAGTATATTTTAATTACAAAATACAAAATTATAAATTTTGATTTAAGTTCATTTGGATGCCAAGGGAGAAATCCCCATCTTCCATCTTCATCTTGATCCAATGGATGAGATTAAACATAAAACTCATTTTCATCCTTTTTTTGAAAACTTAAATATTTCTGAAACCGTTAACCGTTAATCGTTAAGCAAAAATAATAATATACCATCACGACGAGCATTTAATTAACTTTCTATAGATATATACTTTGATATACTTTCGACAAAAAAAATTGCTTTTGCACTTTTTTTTTATACGTTTTTGGTCTTTTTTTTCACTTGTTGAAACTTGCATGAGAAATCACATGTAATTAAACATTAATAAAATCACATGTGATATTAGTGCTAAATCACATATACTATTACTTATAAATCACATATGCTAAAATCATATACTCCCTCCGTCCCTAAATAAGTGTCCACTATTGACTTTCGAAGTCATTCATCTTCAACTTTGACCTTAAATTATTTTGATTGTGTTATATAATACTTGATGCAAAATATATTAATGGATCGAGTTTTCAATGTATTTTCATGAATATGATTTTCATCAAGTATTATGTAACACAAACAAAATAATTTAAGGTCAAAGTTAAAGAAGAATGACTTCGAAAATCAATAGTGGACACTTATTTAGGGACGGAGAGAGTATGATATTAGTGTTAAATCATATATGATATGAAACTCCAGTGCAATCACATGTAATTCGATGATGTGTTAAATCACATGTGATTTTATACCAATATTCAAATTAGTGTTTTATCACATACAATATTTTCAGGAAAGTTTCAACAACGAAAAAAGAACGTAAAAAACATGAAAAAACGAAGAAAAAAAAGGGTGATAAAACGAGAATTTTTTTTTGTCGAAAGTATATCAAAATAGATATCTACAGAAGGATAATTAAATGCTCGTCATAATGATATATTTTTTTCGCTTAACAATTAACAGTTTATGAGATATTTAATTTTTAAATAATATGTGAAATAATTAAATATTTTTAATCTTAGTCATTTATTTCTTTTTAGATAAATGGTGAGAATGAGTGCCCTCGTATCCAAGCAATATTTTATATATAATATAACTCTCCTCATAAATTTGAGTGTATTATTTTTATCATATATTGTAATAAGTTTGGTATGAGCTAGTATTAAAAAAGCTATTAGCGGACTTGAGAATCCAAGTCATTGCTAGAATGAACGATTGCTCAAACGAAAAGAGTCAGTGAATGACTCTTAAGAGCTTTTTCATACTTTTCATGAGGTATTTAGACCCGTGCAATGCATCAGCTTTTGTTTTTCGATAAAAACTTGATATTTGATTTCGTTGAGGTAAAAGTGATTTTTGGTATTGAGGCTATATCTCTTATATTTAATATAATTATTAATGTTGAATTAATTATTTTATATATCAAAAGTTATAACGAAAGAAACCAATGGGTCAACGAAGTGCTACTAAAATTGTATCAGTTTTGAACAATGTTTAACTAATTAGTGGAAATGAGCTTCATGTTTTACCTTAAAAATTCGCAAAAACTTAAATAAAAATAAATTTGATGTATGACACGTTTATGGCATCTAAGAATGGTAACTACTTACTCCCTCCGTCTCTAAATAAGTGTCCACTATTGACTTTCGAAGTCAATCTTCTTTAACTTTGACCTTAAATTATTTTGTTTGTGTTATATAATACTTGATGCAAAATATATGAATGGATTGTATTTTGAATGTATTTTCATTGGTATAATTTTCATCAAATATTATATAACACAAACAAAATAATTTAAGGTCAAAGTTAAAGAAAATTGACTTTGAAAGTCAATAGTGGACACTTATTTAGGGACGGAGGGAGTATAACATATGAGTGAGATTGTGCTTGATGAACATTAACAGATACATGTCCAACTTATTTGGATTTTTTTTAATTTCATTTTGATTTTATATAGTTTAAACATCAAAACACATATGCAATTTGTACGTTTTCATTCGGAATTAACTTTCTCCAACACAAAACCCTATGGTCACAATTCTTCAAACATCAGCACCTCATTCACAACACCCCATATCTTCTCCCTCACCTACTATCCATAAATACATCGAAAGCATTTCTTTTGATTTATGACTTTTTAGCAATGAATATTTCAACATAAAACTTTTATTGGTATCAATATTCTAAAACCAAACCATAGACAATCCAAGCTTCGTGTTTTTGTCTCAAGTTCGAACCACTTTCAAGATCTTTTAAGGTCTCGAGTAGGTGTATTGTTTTTGTTTTCGGTTTTAGATCTTGACCGAAGTAAAGGAAGAGTGGAACAAACTTGTTCTTGTTATTTCCTTTCGAAAAAAATTGAACTTTTGCTTATGTCTAAATCTCAAGTTTTTTAGACAACCAATATTTCCACGTAAAAACACATATTAATATTGTAGTTCAGGCTTGATTTTTAGTGTTAAAAAGTTAGAAAAAAAAAGAAAATCAATAAATTTAAAACTTGTCATTTGGTAGTATTTATTAAGACTTGGTGGGCGTTTGTTAGGATTTTTTTGATACATCATTTTCCGTAAATATGATAATAATTGTGTGGTAACGAATATGAAATTCTCCTTTTTTATACATCCAATAATATGCTTGACATGTCATTGTGTGGATGTTTTTGTATAAAATTTTGTGGTTCTAGCATTCCTCAATTGTTAATATCTTAAAATGCGTATTCATGAGCCTAGGATAACATATCCATTAAACACATTATAAATACCATCTACATCCTTATTACAATCGTCATTTTGTATATTACCCAAAATATATAAAACACTTCACAAAATCCAACATGTGGCTTGTGATTCAAACATACAATACAAATCACAAAAAATAAAAAAAAGTTGGAATCATTTGTTCAAATCTGATTCCCTGTATAGCAAGAACCTGGACACATTCGAAAACACTTTAAAGCTTTTTGAAGAATTAAACAAAATTAGCATACTTTAGGTCCCGGTAACAGTAGTAAAAATACTGATAAAAGAATCAACTAAGCTCCATATAAGTAGGTCTGCTCTAGAGGAGTAAAAATATTTTACGGATTTGTAGGTGGCTCCACTAGTATTCAGTGCTTCTGGCAGGCGGGAATTATTTCCCATGGAGCCAGTGATGGCGGAATCTGGAGAAGGGTTATGTCACACACACCTAGGCGGTAATCGCGTATTGAGTAACAAGGGATAGGCATCATCACAACACATTAATGTCAACAAAAGAGAATATCTAAAATGCGTTATATTCTAAATCAAGTGTTATGACGATACCAACCACAAGAGGAGTCTTGTATTAAGGTTAATCGCACACACAAAATACAAAGACATGAAAATAAAATCCGAAATAAATGTCATCATAAGACAAAACAACCGAAGTACGAAATTAAAAATCGAAGATTCCATAATGCAATTCGATGCGTATTTCTTTTAAAATATATTTTTATCAAGTTTTAAATTTATAAAACTCGATCTACCTAACGACGCACTAACGGGCAGAGAACCCGGTCGTGGATAGTATAGAATGATAAATCCGAGGTCATCCCAAGCGCTAAGTTGTAATTAGTTTTAATTTGAAATGTCACGTTTTGAAAATAGTTTTTGATTTTAATTGAAAGAAATAGAAAAACAATAAAATAAATAACTGAAATTAAAAGGATATGAGATATCAAGAGAGGAAACGTGCTTAACCTGTTACTTCTTTACTATGTTTTGAAGAATTATCCTGTGCAACTGTTAAACTATGGTTTCCAGTACTGCGGGTTTATAATGGTCGATAGACTTGAATGTGCATATACAGTTTATCCTATACTCCCTGCGATTCCGAATCAGTCCCGAATCATCTGGGAGGTAGCTTATCCAGGTTGCAGTGATTAATCCTAACTATTCCCAAAACATATCTAATAACCCCCCCATTGTAAAGTTATTAACCCCCCTATGAAAGTGTTTCCTGTGCTTTTTATAGTATTGATGATAAATTGAGTGATAAGTGCGGTGACCGGTCAGTTCCTACACCAGGTAAGGAGTTAGTGATCCTCCCTAGTACCCATTGAATCCCATCATGACAAGATAATTTATTAATGGGGCAAGCTAGGTCCAAACCACCCGTACTACCAAAACCCAAAGTTACACGATAGTCAAGGAATATCTAATGAAACCATAATTTAACAGGAAACAATTATAACAAAAGTAATTACATAACTAGGCCAGCACTTTAAGTGCTTAGCCGCTCATGCTAACGGAAACACAGTAAGAGATAGAAGAAATCATATATTGAAAACTTATAATTCTTACAGGATTCGTATTTTGAACGATTAAATACAAAAAGTAAGTAAAATGTGATCTCCCTTGGACTCCTGGTGGAATTCTTTGAAGGTTGGAAGCCTTTGTCGCCTCTCCAATTGGCTGTGGAGGAAGTGATGATGGAATAGCTTGAATGAGGCCTCTATTTATAGATATCGAACCTGTTACGGCGTAACCAGTAAATGTGTTATGCCGTAACAAACTTACACGGCATTCTATAATTAAGTAGTTGTTACGGCTTAACCAGATATGGTGTTACGCCGTAACATTCATATAACTTCCATATGTACGTGATCTGCATTCTATATTTGTGGATCTTCATAGTTACGGCATAACTGGATAAGGTGTTACGCCGTAACGATAACTTTAATGAGATTTCCTTCCAAATATAGGGTTACAGCGTAACTAGATATGGTGTTACGCCGTAAAGTCTTCCTTGATCTTCGTACTTGCTTAATTTATGTTACGGCGTAACCATTTTTGGTGTTACGCCGTAACATTCTTCAGAATTTACACTTTAAGTTCTTTTTCTCTTGTTTATTGCCACTTTCCTACATTTCACCTGAAAACTACAAAACAATAGAAAATATCTCTTTTTCGAGTGTTAGTGAAACATTTGCAGGTATTTTAAGGGGTATTTTGTCGCCAAAAAGTATTAAATATCTGATGTTATCAAATATCCCCTCACTTGACTTCTGCTTGCCCTCAAGTAGAACCTGTTAAAACATTTCATAAAAAGATTTCTCGAGAATAACTTCTAGAAATGAATTTATAAAACTCTTATGCTAGAAAACATCAAAGCCGAACACCTCACGAAAAGGGGATAAAAAGTCACTCAGCTCTCCACTAGTCTAAGTGTTTTATTTTCGGGGTGATCGCTCAATTGCACAGTCATAGCATGTATTCTATCATAAGCTTGGAAATTACACAAGTCTGCACCAGTTAGAATTAGGGTCTAAATAACTCTCAAAGGCAACAAGGGTATTATGGTTTAAAGGGTGATTAAGGGTTAGGATAGACATGGGATACACATTTAATGATTGATAATGTAAAAACACAAAACAAATAGTCTAAAGCAATCTAAGGTTATCGTAACTAGCTACTGTCCATCCATGGGTCCAAGAGTCAAAGTCTGAAAATATGATCTTCAATAATGGGCTACTAGCTCTATTCTTTATGAGTATTGGTGTAATAATGGGCTACTAGCTCCATTTTACAGAGATGTTTTGGTGCAATTATGGGCTACTAGCTCTATTTTTTTATTTTGCACCATCTTTACATTTTTAGCACATGGGTGGCCTTTTTTATTGCACCCTCTTTTCTTCATGATAAATATGCAAATGCTACAGGGGTTTATATCTTTAATTATTGCCCCTGCAACATTCGATATTACATGTACATCCCCCCACTTGAGATAAACAATGTCGAAAGTGGTGGTACAAGGGGGTCTTGATAGATCATAACTTATTAGTCTTCCACGAAAGTATATAATTCTCGTTCCTATTCTCCCGAACCATGGACTTAACTAGCCAGAGATTTCAAAAAAAATAAATAAAGACTACAGGGTAGGTGATATGTGTAAAAACACATATCCGTTTTATATCAAAATTGGCCCATAAAAGACAAAATTGTGCTTTAAATGCTTGAATATTGCTTATTTTGTCTTTGTGATTGTGTAGATACGGATATTGCAAAAATCTCAAGAAAATGGTCAAAACCGGACAATCACGAACACGGGAACGGAATTGAGCGTGCAAAAGGCGGGAGAATGCTATCAAAGGTCAACCAAAGTCAACTCATGGTCAACACTAGTCAACACACTAAATGACAAAACCCAAAAATTCCTAAATCAGTCCCTGAAAGAAGTCCAAATTGCAAAAATGGTCCCCTAAACCTTAACGGTGTTAACTTTTTTAATTATAAGAGTTAACACCCGTTAACTTTCTTATAACACTAAGCCCGTGGTCCAAAATCTTTTGTTATAACCAAAAGCCCAAAACTATTTTTACCCGGGTCAACCAAAGTTAAACTTTCCTTTTTGTAAAAGTAAAAACGCGGGAAGAGCAGTTACCACTGTTCACTGTCTTCCCCGTTTTACCTCAGGTTCAAACCAAAGGGCAAATGAAAATTGACTACGTGGCCATGTAATTCAAGTGGTAAAGGACACCTCGGCAGAGTTATACATCACCAAACGAATAGATTATCTCTGCTCGCCGCAAGCATTTTAATCGCCTTGTGTTCAACAAAAACAAACCAAAGCATAAAATCGTTCTACAAGAATTATAAAATGTACAAGAAATACAAACCTAACTCACTTTCGTAAGAATCACGGTTGCATTTAGCATATGCAACAAGCCTTTTAAACCACTTGGTGGCCCAAGTGGACGAGTTTAGTCTTGTGAGGGCTTCCAAAGAACATACCCACAAGACCATTATACGTATATTGGGGTGGGGGTCCCGTTAACGCCATGTATAAAACTAAATTTTAAGATTTCCCCAAGGAGGAAACCGTTATGAGACCCCAAATGTAACGACGTAAACGCACTGAAAACAATTATTAAGATAGTTTACAAGTGTTACCGCGTAACCTTGAAATGTTTACGTCGTACCTATAATGTACGGCGGTAACTGTAGTGGTTACGGCTTAACTGAAGTGATAGGCGCAAATGCTGCAGAATTCCAGCAAGGTTACACATGAATATGAATCGAGCCGGTCTAATCGAGAATGCCTCTTAGCTCTGGATTCTACAAAACAAAGTAAGAAACATGCAAACCAACTAATGCAAAAAGAAATTCATTAAATAAAAGATGGGTTGTCTCCTGACAAGCACTTTTGTTTATTAACGAGTCTTTAAGTTAGACTCATAGCTCCTTCTGACGTTGTGACAAAATATATTGTTTCTTAATCTCGTTTTTCTCATGCCCATAGCATACTTCTTACCCCTGTACCATTACCTTGAACCGAAACTACCGTTTTTTACCTAACACCGTCGACTATTTCCATACGGATAAAATTTCTACCGATATGTCCGTACCATCTAGTTCTAAGTTTCCCAGGAAAAAAATTTAATCTTGAATTAAAGACTAGTACCTCCTCCCCTTCTTGAAACTCCTTATCCATAATTTTAGAATCATGCCAACGATTAGTCCTTTCTTTATATGCTCATGAATGCTCATAAGCATCACTTCAAAATTCATCAAGTTGATTTAATTGAAGGAATCTATGTTTTCCTGCAGCATCTAAGTCAAAATTTACGTTTTTTAAGGCCCAATATGCCCTGTGTTCAAGTTCGATTGGTAAGTGGCATACTTTTCCGTAAACAATCCTAAATGGTGTACTATCGATAGGTGTTTTATAAGCTGTCTTGAATGCCTATAGTGCATCATCCAGTTTATCTGCCCATCCTTTTCTGTTTCCGTTAACTGTTCTTTTCAGGATTCGCTTAATGGCTCTATTAGTATTCTCTATTTGTCCACTGGTTTAAGGATGATACGGAGTAGCAAGTCAATGTGTTACTCCATATTTCTTAAGTGTTTTTTCAAGGAGGGAATTGCAAAAATATGTCCCACGATCACTAATTAGAGCCTTCGGAACTCTAAATCTGGAAAATAATTTTTTTAGAAATCTTACTACGACACGTGCATCATTAGTAGGTAGGGCTTCGGCCTCGACCCATTTTGAAACGTAATCGACAGCTACAAGAATATATTTGTTTTTTCTTGAGGAGGGAAAGGGTCCCATGAAGTCAATCCCCCAGATGTCAAAGACTTCACTAACAAGAATGTTGGTTAAGGGCATTTGGTTCCGTGAGGAAATATTTCCTGCCCGTTGACAAGCATCACACCCTTGAACATATTTTGCCGCATCCTTAAAAATGGTTGGCCAATAGAATCCGGACTCGAAGATCTTTCGTGCGGTAATATCTGCCCCGTAATGACCTCCCGTAGGTCCCTTGTGGCAATGTTCCAGGATTTCGTGTAATTCTCTACCGAAAACACACCTTCTTATAATTCCGTCAGGACATGATTTGAAGAGGTATGGGTCGTCCCATATGTATTTCCGTACATCACTCAAGAATTTTTTTCTTAAGTAATAGGTCAGATGCTGAGGAACGATCTTGGAGACGAGGAAATTCGCATAATCTGCGTACCACGGGTCGGTTTCAGTATTTTTTAGTTTAACTACCAATAGGTGTTCGTCAGGAAAATTATCTTGTATGGTATCTTCGCTTAATTCCTCCAAACCTGGATTTTCAAGTCTAGAGAGATGGTCAGCAGCTAGGTTTTCAGTCCCCTTTTTATCCTTAATTTCAATAGTGAATTCTTGAAGAAGTAAGACCCACCTTATTAATCTAGGTTTAGCATCCTGTTTGCTGAAGAGATATTTGAGGGCTGAATGATCAGTGTAAACCACTGTTTTAGACATTATTAGATAGGACCTAAATTTGTCAAATGCGTATACTACTGCTAATAGTTCCTTTTCAGTAGTGGTATAATGTTCTTGGGCACTGTTCATTGTTTTACTTGCATAATAAACTTTCTTAATCTGTTGTCCTAGAACGGCTCCAACAGCATAGTCATTGGCGTCACACATTAACTCAAAATCTAAACCCAATTAGGAGCAATGATTACTGGAGCGGTGACAAGTTTATCCCTAAGTATGTCAAATGATTTTATGCATTTATCTGAGAAGTCAAATTTGGCGTCCTTTATCAATAACTGAGTCATAGGTCGGGCTATTTTAGAAAAATCCTTAATGAATCTTCTATAGAACCCTGCATGTCCTAAAAAACTTCGTATGCCTTTGACGTTGGTTGGGTAAGGTAAACTAGCGATCACATCAACTTTAGCTTTATCAACTTCTATTCCTACCTTTGATATTTTATGTCCTAAAACAATGCCTTCTTTGACCATAAAATGGCATTTTTTTCCAATTAAGAACTAGGTTCGTTTCTTCACATCTGGCTAACATTTTTGATAAATTATTAAGACAAGTTATGAAAGAATTCCGAACACGGAGAAGTCATCCATGAATACTTCCATAAAATCTTTACACATGTCATGGAAGATTGCTGTCATGCATCGTTGAAATATGGTAGGAGCGTTACATAACCCAAAAGGCATTCTTCTGTAGGCAAACGTGCCGTAGGGACAAGTAAAGGTGGTCTTTTCCTGATCTTCTGGTGCTAAAGGAATTTGGAAATATCCAGAGCATCCATCTAGAAAGCAATAATATTCATTTCCTGATAGACGTTCCAACATTTGATAAATGAAAGGCAAGGGAAAATGGTATTTTCTTGTTGCATCGTTAAGTTTTCTGTAATCGATACATACTCTCCATCCTGTGCAACTCGTCAAAACGTATACCCAAATGAAACCTGATTGGTTAACTTTTAAACCACACCTTTAATTATATATAATATATAATAAAATATAAAATATATATAGTAAGTATAGTCTAAAAACACAAATCAATGAAACCGAGAAGTAGTATAGAATATTCCTGGGTCGTTTATCCCCAACGAGGCTGTGCTGGAGAATCAACACAGTCGGAAGATTGGAGTTTGAATGAGAGAAATGATTTGAGAGTGTGGAAAGCTAAGTTAAACAATAACAAACAAAAAACTGAATAAGAAACCCTAAAAAAGTATTAAATTAAGCTGGAAAAACGGAGCACGAATCCTGAACAACAGGGGACAAAAACCAAAAATCTTCAAATTAACCTCCTACAAAGAATTTTTTACTCTAAACACTCTAGTGGACAAATAAAGAAGAATGAAAAAGAAATAGACTAAAACGAGTCGTTTGCCCCCAAAAAACGAGTTCAAGTCAAGATCCGTACCAGCTATATCCGGCTTTCTTAAAAATCAAAAGTTTGAAAAATTAACCCTACGAAAGTTTTTCTATTTTTCCTACGTAAATTATGACTAAAGAAAATTTTCTAAAAAGGAAAAATATTTTTTTGATAATTTTTATATTTTTTATGAATTTTTAAAACTTATAACGAAATTAAATTATAAAAAATACTAAACTATTTTTAAAAATTCTAAAAAAACTTCCTAAAACACCTTGCACTACAACTAATCCTGAAAAAAAAAAATTAGAAAACCCAAAAATGAGCGGCTTATAAATAAGCCAAAATAAGCTCAACGAGCTTATAGCTTAAAGGGTCAAAATTGGGTTTAAATACTAAACCACTTGGGACTCTAACGTAGAAGTCCCAAGGGCACAAGACGGTAAGCTTTGTAATAAAGGGGTGTATTGAGGGTATAGGCCCGGGTTCGAGTCTTGCTCACCCGGGTTTCCCCTTATCTCCCCTTTTTTTTCACAAAAACTTTTTCAAACAAACTTGTTAAGCTCCTTGAGCTTAACAATTTTTATAACTACAACTTTTTGAGAATGCTTATAAATAAGCTGAAAAAGGGCTTTTTCTTGGGACAGTAGCTTAACTCAGCTTAAAGGCAAAATGTTAGCTTTTCTAATAGAAATGCATTTTTGTAACAATAAGCAAAGAAAATGGAAACAGAGCAAATGACAACTAACACCACAAACATTATGCAACTACAGAACAAAAATAAGCAACTGAGATAAGCCCAATAAGCCAGAAGTTGGCTTAAACACTCAGCAGTACTAACTTGAGAGTTAGTACTGCTAGGCAATAATGTGTCTTTTTCTTGCACACAATAAGCACTGGAAAGGGCAAATAAGCTAGCACAAGCAACAAACCACTTAATAAGCAACCAAGAAGCTAAAATCAACCACTAATAAGCACTTAATAAGCAAAATAAAGAAATTAAGCTATTTTCCTACACTATGCTAGAAAAAGTTCAAAAGCCTACTTTGAGCTTAAATTTAAGTTACCTAGAGGGCTTCCTAAGGTCTAAGAAGCTAGGGCTTAATAAAAGAGCTTATTGGCTTTCTAGGAAAGCCAAAAGCTTGAGCTGAGGTTCACTAATAAGCTAGATAAGTGGGCTTAAAAATGGTGTCTAGCACCAGGGCAAATAATCTAAAAATAAGGGGCTTAATTTGACAGCTTAAAATAAGCTGTCAAATAAGCTCAAAATGAAGAATAAATGGTAAACAGATAAAAAGTGGCTTGTGAAGAGCTTATGTTCAAACTTTCATTTGCTAAAAACAGTTAAACTGCCGAATTAATTGCGTATCTTAAAAAGACTTTTTTCTTTTAAAAAGGGACACCAAATTTGTTGCAGTTTTGACTTAGGAATAAATGACTCAAAGCACTTCTAACAACAAAGTTAAACACCACAAAGTAACACTTTGAAACCAAAACCTCAAGTGTTCAAGAAGCATATCCAAATAAGCTCTTTATTTCTACCAAAAATATATAACAGACCCAAAAGAGCCACTAAATAAGAACTACTATGAAAAACATTTGACATAAAAAACTTTGGAAAAACAGACTTAAATAAGCTTAATAACTTAAGCCAAAGTTGGCCACATGACCACAACCCATAACCTTCCATTTTTGACCCATTTTAGGCTTAACCCAAACACCCCCTTAGGTATGCAAATCCAAATTTTAAACTGAATCTTTGAGATTTGAGACAAGAATCTATCTAAAGACAATATCTCGTAAGCAACTAATAATGTGCAAAGAACACAAAAAAACCAAAATAAGCAGTAAAATAAGCTAAAGCAGATACAGCAAATAAAGATATTTAGGCAGATTTAACGGAAAAACGACAAAATAAAGAGCGCAATACGCGCGCGCGTAGCGCTCGAGACAAAGGCATTTATGAGCATAAAGAAACATTAATAAGCACAAAGGAATAAAAAATAAGCATATGAATAAGCTAATGAACAGTACTTAAGCAAAAATGCAAAATAGAGTATACCTTGATCCCTTTTCTTCAAAACGAGTAATTTGAAACCCTAAATTCAAGGCTCTAAAAACCTACCCATTAGCTTATAAATAAGCTACACTAAGCACCTAATGAGCCATCCTTGTTTGCTCATTCATCCATGGCTATCAAACAGTAGCTTTTTCTTTTCTTTTGGATTTTTCTTAAATTTTTGTATCAAAGTTTAAAAACAGATTTTAAAGAGCTTATATTAAGAACTGATATGATATTAAAGAGGTGCAAGTAACTTAGAACATAATATTAAAAACAAACTGAATTTTCATTAATCTTTTAAAACAAAAGTACATAAAAGTTGGACTAAAAAAAACTTAAAAGCTGAACTTAAAGAAAATTATACTAAAAACTAACTCTTGCCTCAAGGGGCTTACAACAGCTTAAATAGTAAAACGAGCTAGGGTTTGCACTCCTTTTCTTCTCTCCTTGGTGTGCTTCTTTGTAGACACAAAAACTGCCTTGTGTGCTTGTTGTGAGTGTGTAAACACAAAGTTAATCCTGACCCTTGGTTATGCTTGGTGCCCACTCATTTTTATCTCAACCTTTGATCGAATTGTGGGAATTAGGATTGCCAAGCTGGATGATAGCCCATGTGGGGGTGGGGTTTAGTTATGGTGATGGTTTTGGAGGGATGTGGGGAGTCAACGAGGTTGACAGAGACAGGATGTGGGGTTTGTAAGATTGGCGGGAAATGTGTTGGGAAGATGTACAGTAGTTTAAACGGGGGTGTGAGGTTTGTGGTTTTGTCACAATTGGTCCCTGAGGGTTATAGTCATGTTTGCACCACACGTCCTTGTGTTTATACAAGTTTGGGGTTTTGACAGAAAACACCCCTGATTGTTATAAAGGTTATTACATCCATGGTCCTTTTGAGTTATGGTTTTGGAGACTTGGCAAAATTGGCCCTTGTGGTTAATACTTTGGTGGATTTTCAGTTTTGATCCTCGAAATTCTATTGCGAGATAACCTTCAAATGAATAATTTAGGGACTTGCAATTTGGACCCTGAAACTTATTTTTCTTTACTTTTTAGATTTTGGATTTGTCGGGTTGACATTTTGACACTTGGGCTTTGTCTTACTTTGTTCTTAATTTCCACGCTTTCCATTCCGTGGGTGTTTCAGGATTTTGTCGTTTTGCCTTGTGTTTTTTTTTCCTTTTCCTTAGATATCCGTTCCTGCACAAGCAAAATTAAAGCAAATACAAGCTTATTTGTTTGGCATTTTATGTCCGTTTTAGGATATTTTAACTTGTTTTGTAAGGTAAAAGGTGTGTTAATTAAACACATACCAAAATCCCCCATATCAAAGTATTCCGTGTCCACACAACGCAATTCTATGAGTAAGCATTTAGAAACTAAGAATCTCAATCACCCTCGACTAATAACATGGAAAAGTACTAAGTTTCATCGAGAAGTTAAAGACTCAATAAGTTTTGAAATCCCCGATGCTTTACATTTTTAAAATAACACCTATTTCTAACACATCTCTTAGAATTTTTCATTTTTCATATTAATCAACTAACTGAACGTTTTAACTTTCGTTATTTAATAACTTTAAGGGATTATAAAACAAGATGCATTTCGATCCCGAGTTGCCCCAAAAAGATAATTCATCGGTCCCGGACTTTCGACTTGTTCCAAACCAGAAGCATAAAGACGAAATCACCGTTAATTATGAGTTAAGATGCTAACACTACTCATATTTGCAATTTGTAAACTTTTCACTCCCGACAATTTATATCTTAGGTGTATGTGCTATTTTGAATTTCAACCATGGATCAATATTTTACAACATTCTATGTTTCACGTTCCACCCGAGAATAATGAGTTTGAAGGCGAGATCATCCCATGTAGCGACTTTCGTCTCGGCACATCCCAACCTTGCGGTTAAGTGACCAGGCTTTTGACACCCCACATAGACTAGTATCGGGACTCACGGACCTTAGGTTTCAAAAACTCTCAGGTTTTTCGTATGCACATAGCTTTAAAAAATAGAATAGCCAAAGTTCAAAAGCATATTTGAATTTAACAAAAAGAGATATTTTATCCACGCTTAATATTAACCATTATTGCAATTTGTAACCCTCGACCTTTTAGAAGGCTGCAACATCGGTTGTGAGCCGGCAAGATGCAGCAAACTTTTATCAGTCTCGGATTATTATTCTTACTATGGGTTTTCTTTAGAAGGCTGTAACATCGGTTGTGAGCCGGCAAGATACAGCAAACTTTTATCAACCCACAGTTTATATTTATTATATTTTTGCATTTTTCATTTTTTTTTTATATTGGGAAATCGTCTTTTTGAAAAATTCAAGTATAAATTTGAACTAAGTCTAATGTTTTTGCTATATACTACATAAAAATTATTGATTTAAGTTTAATTTCCAAAAGTAGCACGTATATTAATCAGGTTAGGATCTTATGGGAGAAAAAGCGACAAATTACACACATGAGCTCTTAAGATTTCCAAATAATCCTTGTTTAGCATCCAACTCATACTTAACACTATCATTTTTCGTTCTTCGCAAATATTTGCGAACGCTTAGTCTAAAAGTTAAGGAACAAGCTAGAGCTCAACACGCTCGATCGAGTCAAAATTTACTCTTATTCTACCACACCGGAATAAGTCGAAAATTAGTGACAAACACTAATATAAATTAAGAAAATTTATTAAATTTTTTCAATTATTTTGAAATTTTGGTGGTAAAAACGATTACGGAGAGAAAGCGACAGCTGGCAAGGGGGCATAATCAAATCAAAGATCCCCTCCATACTAGAATGAAACAATGTCCTCAATTTTACGAAGGTTTGTACTAAATCCTAAGCCGTTGTATGAATATGCTTAAAGATAACGTTAGTCGATAATATTAGGATATCGGGGATTCCTAATGGAAGCTGTGAGGAATTTTTGAAGCTCTTGTGATCGAAGGACAAAACCGCGAGCATGAGAGGCTTCAAAATCCGGTTACATCCTGACAAGTCACACAAAACACAAAACATGGAAAAGGAAAGAGGCAAGCCTCCTCACAACAACTAAACACTTATTCATTACTAATCTAGCATACTACTACTACTGATAAACTAGGATAAGCATGGGGTGCCTCCCACGAAGCGCTTGTTTTAGGTTCACTAATCTAGACCCAAATCCGTGAATATATTATCTTAGGGAAGGTTTTGAAAGGTCGAGAATGGCGCATAGCAGAGAATCACCATCCAAAGTAGTGCATGAGACATGACCATTTACTTTGAAGTTTGGCCCGGAGTTTTGGGATAACTCAACGGTGCCATATGGAAAAACTTGAACAATGGTAAATGGTCCTGACCAACGGGATTTCAACTTGCCGGAGAAAATTTTCAATCTTGAGTTAAAGAGGAGGACTTGATCACCGACGTTGAAAACGCGGTTTTTGATCTTTGCGTCATGAATCCTCTTAGTTTTCTCTTTGTAGATCAAATAATTTTTATAGGCTTGATCACGAAGTTCACTTAATTCATTGAGTTGAACTTTGCGATGATCACCACCCGCGGTTTATGGATATCAACGTTTTTCCATGTTTAAGGGCTCAGTAACTTTGTGCTCCAACCAACTCGACATGATACTGCCTTTCCATATAAATCATGTACGGAGGCACTCCGATTTGTTTGAGTTACGCTGTCGGAAGGCCCAGAGATGCGTTAGCCAAGTTTGTTCTGAACCAAGAGGCAATGATTTTCGCCCACTGTCTTATTAAGAATTCTTTTAAACACGATTTGATACTTCAAAAACCTGCCACTTGACGGGTGATACCGGTGGAGAGACGATTGATGGAACCTTCCGTATTATCTCGACGCGCTGACCTTTTGCAAACTGGTCATTGCAAAAATGTTGCGTGTCCGCACGATCACGATGTATGTTCACGGGGAGCACCAAACTGCAAAGATAGATTTAAGAAATTGCAACTACTACTCGGCGACATTGGAGGGGACGCCTTTGCATCAACCAATTATTACAAATAGATCTACAGCCGACGAGTAAGAAGTTGATCCTTGATAAGAAGATGGGGAATGTTCCCAAGAGACTCGATGCCCAATAAACGTCAAGATTATCGCACAAGACATTGATGAATTTTGAGTCATCTCATCCTTTGTGAAATTTATTCCTTGTCGTTAGCACAGTCAAAAGTTTGATAACATACCACGTGGGCATTCCTTATATATTGAAGCCAAAAGAATCCGCATCAAAACCTTATTGGCGGTGAAATTTTGCACCGTGATGTCCCCCCGGTGTCACATTATGGCAAGCTAGTCAAATATCGAGAGCTTCCTTTGTCGTTTCACTAAACAACCCCGGATCCATTTGATCCTCATAATTTTTTGAACAAAGAGTGGTCATCCCAAATAAGATGTTTGACATCTTTGAAAAACTTGTTTTTCTGTTGGGATGACATTCCCTTGACAATGAAATTCCCCGCATGGTAGTTTGCGAAATCTGCAAACCATGGGGTACTATCAACACGAAGAGCAACCGATCTACAGAGATTTGCGAGAAAAATGTTCCGTTATTTCCTTGTTCTCGAGTTTATCTTGATGAGGGTTCTCTAGTCTGGAAAGATGATCGGCGGCCAGATTCTCTGCTCCTTTTTTGTCTCGGATGACAACATCGAATTCTTGGAGCAAAAGGATCCACCGCATCAGTCTTGGCTGAGTACATCACTTTTAGCAAAGAGTATACTTCATAGCAGTATGTCAGGTATAGCAACTATCTTTTTAGACAAAACAAGATATGACCAAAATTTCTCAAAAGCATACACTACGGCAAGCAATTCTTTTTCGTCGTAGTGGTATGTCTTGCTTGAGCTTTCATTCATGGTTTTTTGCTAGCATAGTAATTGGATGGAGAATGCATGTTCTTTCTTGCCTTAGGACTGCCCCAATTTGCAAAAATCACTTGCATCACACATTAGTTCGAAGGGCAATCCTAGTCGGGAGCAATCCACAATCGGAAGCTCATCAATTTTCCTTTTAAATGTATTAAAGGATTCGATACACTCTTTTGATAAGAAAAATGGAGTCTCTTTTCAAGCATGTGAGTCATTGGGCGGGATTGGTCGGGCGGCCATTTTGAGAAGTCTGTATGAACATCGTCGGTAAAAACCGGACGTGCCCAAGAAAACTCCGGACAACCCCCCCTTTTTTTTCCCCCCCCCAAACAGTTTTAAAAGACGGGTGAGGAGGCTGTGGCGATAGACGTCAACTTTAGCTCGAACGAGCCTTAATTCCTGATTTAGAGATTTTGTGTCCAAGAACAATGCCTTCTTTTACCATGAAATGGCTTTTCTCCCAGTTGAGGACCAAATTGGTGTCTTCACAGCCGTTAACATTATTCCAAATGGGATAGGCATGTAGAGAAATAAGGTAGGGCCCCGAAGACCGAAAAGTCTCCATAAACAACATCCATCGTTTTTTCTATCATGTCTGGAAGATTGCCATCATACAATCGTTGAAAGTGCTCGGGTCATTGCATAGCCAAAAGGCCCTGCGACGATAGGCAATGTTTCTTATGGGCCAAGTAAAGGATGTCTTTCTTAGGTCCTTCGGGTCTATGGGAATCTGGAAATAACCCGAAAAGCCATCGAGGAAACAATAGAATTGGTTTCCCGCGAGTCTTTCGAGCAATTGTCCATGAAGGGAAGTGGGAAATGGTCCTTATTCGAGGTAGCCGTCATTTCAACTTTCTATATCGATGCACACGTCTCCACCCTGTGACCAACTTTCGGAATAAATCATCTTTCCATCGTTTTTTACGACGGTCATCGGGCCAAATCAACACCAATGGATATATACACCTAATACCCTATTGTACACAGTGGCACCGTGCTCACCCATTAGTAACGTGTCAGAAGATCGATAAATTAAATCGCGGCGTCAAGAAATTTTTCAAACTTCTATCTTGATGACGACATGATTGATTATCGGTTTAACACCCGTCTGTGAAGCTAAACCGTCGTTTCGTATTCCTCGTTCCATGAGAATAAGTGGGTACAAAACTCTGGGTCCGAAACCCTTGATATCAGAAAAATGTTCCAAGCGATGGCTCGCTTGTGGTACTTTAGCACCATCCAATAGAGCTACCTTTTCTCATTCTTTAAATCTTTTGCAATTAATGACGGTCAACTTGTCGTTACCTCCCAAAAATGCAAATTCCAACTGAGTGGAAGTCCTTGAGTTCAACCTCAGGGGGCATATAACAAAGAGATTGCTTCACAATTTTAAGATCTTTTCGAGTTTCAAGATAAAATAAATTCACTTGATTGGAGGTGGTGGTGAGGGATCACTATTAAGGATTTTGCTTCAGGAGAAGAATGTCCCCCATCAGGGACATAAAATTGTTGGATCAACTTCCGGTGAATTGGATCATCCTCTAAGCAAGAAAAATTCGCCTACTTGAAAAGGAGAAAATCACTGTCCCCGAATGGAGTTAAAGAGATGGGTGCATGTGTTAAATATTGGAACGAACTTCGAAGAAATAGTATAGATGAATGGATCATAGACGGAGTGGGATGCCACTTGAGATTCACATTTGAGAAACCAAGAACTCCTTGAGAAGTATCTTCACAAGCCTATCCAATGCGTCAATTTACGTTTTGCCGTCATATGATTGTAATTAGCCGTGTATCTCGAAGTTTGGTCCAGATTGAATGTAATGGCCTCTCGGCCAACACGAAGGGTTATCTTACCCTCTTATACATCGATTAATGCACGACTGGTTTTTAAGAAACTCCTCCCGAGAATTAGAGGTACTCGGGGGTCAGGATCAAAATCGACGACTACGAAATCTGCAGGAAATTGGAACTTTCCCACCGTTACATAGACGTCTTTAGCGATACCGATTGGTTCAGAGATCGAACGGTCCGCTAGCTCAAGCGTCATGCAAGTTGGGGTTAGTTCGGGAAGAGAGAGATTTTTCTAGACGGAATATGGCATAAGATTAATGCTTGCGCCAAGATCGGCCAAGGCGTTGCATGTATTAATCCCGGAAAATTTACAAGGAATAAGAAATCGGACCAGGGACCTCAGTTTCTTTGGGTAACTTGATTTAGGATGACCGCTAGAGCAATTCACATTCAATGGGTTCTTGTCATTCACTTCCACTTTTTCCTTGTTTCCGAATAAGTTTTTAGAGTACGAGGTGAATTTTCGCATAGCATCAAGTCATCCCGTAAAGCTAATTTCGAAACTTAAATCTCGAAAGATTCATAGAATTTTCTCAATTGGACATTAGCTTTCTCAACGACGTCTTTCATCATTTCTTCTTGAAGGAAAATGGAATTGATGCTTTATTGGTTAGGCCTTTGAAGCACTAACTGGAGCATTTGGTCGGTCTCGAGTAGATTGATTCATGATGACAACAGTGACAGACCGGAGGTTGGAACACTTCGATGCTTCCGTTATTTAGTAGGAAGCATCGAATCCTTTGTGACCACCGGGTTCACGTTCTACTACTTTAGAGAAAAAGTAGAATGAATCGTGGGTCCATTTTAAGCTACAACCAACGTTCGAGTGGTAAACCTCTTTAAAATCCTCTTCGGTTATAACAGTGTTACACAGGAAGAGTTCCCAATAAGAGGCGTATCATCTTGATAAAGTTACTAGCAACTTCTCAAGCTTTTGATTTGAAGTAGCCAGGTTGTTCAATTGAGTTTGCAGGTTTTGACCTTGAGTTTGCAAAACTTGATTTTGGTTTTGCATATTCCTCATAACCGCATCATTAGCCTTTACGTAGCTATCAAAATCGGTTTTAGACACACCTTGTGTCTGAGGAACTGGAGCTTGATAGGCGGGAGCTTGATAAGCAGGAGGTTGAACCAACACTAGAGTCGAGAAACTTGACCGTGCTGAACCGGGGGTTGTAAGCAGGAGCTGATTTGAAATTCCCCGGTTTTGATTTGTAACGAATCTGATTGTTCCTGATTTTGCACATGATTGTTTTAAAAAACATGAGGAAAACCCAGGAGTCGACTTTTGATTGAAATCGGGGCTCGATAAAACGTTGTTTCCTTGGTTGCAAGTTAGTTGCGGCTGCTTGAAGACATATTCATTGAATATTATCTAGATAAAACCTGCCAGAAGTGGCTGGACAAGTTTGGTAGGAATGAGTCACCACCGCAATAACTACAATCATTCCTCCACGCTTTGACAGGAGTAGGAGCGGGAGATTGATTTTTCTTATCAAGAAGTAAAGCTTTCACCATATCTTTCAACTCAGCAACCTCGGAAGAAATTCCGGGGGTGGAAGTGCTCGCACATGTCCTTTGGCACACAACCGGATTTGTTACGTGAATTACGAACTTTTGGATTTGCTTCAATGATTCTTGAGGCAATCACGAAGGCATTTTGTCCCAAAAAGTTGCCACCAGAGCGCGGCGGAAATTAAACGAATCTTGATCGTTAGAGTCAAGGCATTATAGAATGTTCGAGTTGATGCATACTCTAGAAAATCCATGAAAGTGGACTATGCCCGAAGAAGATCGTTAAAATCGATCCATGCTTCATGAAACTGTCTCATCAAATCTCTTTTGAACATCTCGTGTTTCATTTCGAAGATTTGTGGTTTGTTTTAGAAGGAGGGAAAAATTTGTTGATGAATTTTGAGACAAGATCATCCCATGTTTGAATCGATCGAGGGGGTTCTTTTTCAAGCCAAATCCGGGCTGCCCCCTCGAGGGAAAATGGGAAAAGCATAAGCTTTACCGACGTACTCGGGACGTTCGGGAACTTCATCGTAGAAGTGATCTTGTTGAAATATCGGATGTGGGCATGAGGATCTTCTTTGTCATGTCCGAAGAATTGCTTGTTTTGAACGAGGTTAAGCAGACCGTGCTTAAGCTCAAAGTTGTCCGCGGCGATTTCGGGCACAACGATGGCATCCTCGTAACCTGCGGTGGGTGCTTCGAGCAATTGAGCCATGGTACGTTGATCATCCATTGGAGGTGGGGGAGGAGGTGGATTTTCAAATGGTTCTTCAAGATTAAAAGGTTCAACAACAGGAGGTGGGGCCTGGTGTTGTTGATTATGAAGATTGCGAGATTGGGAACGAGTGTGCATACACTAAGAAAATTTACACTAATTTTTTTTTGTTCTTTTTGGTTTATCAAAAGTAAATTCACAATTTATTTTAATAACGGACAACGAAAAAGACAACTTAAACCTAATAATCGACAAGCTTCTCGGTAACTCTTCGAAAAGAAAAACGCACAAAGGAGCGGAGGAATAGGAAAGCGCGAAGCTATTAAAAACCTTTTTCCTTTAGGGTCGTAGTTCCTAGGAACAACCCGCCTTATACCCCTCTTATAGTTTGTTTATCCTTTAAAAGGTGAACCGTACCTCGCAAGTGACACAAAAGGCAAGTTTTTAAATCTTTTGTTCGAGTTGGGAACCAAAAAGTTCACCGGAAGTTATTATGATAATACCTCAATTGAGAATATTATATTTTGGTATTTTTACCAATTTGTGAATTTTATTTATAATTAAAGACAATGTTTTTATCTTTTTGGTTTTTTTTTTAGTTTTTCTTTAAATGATAATTATACTAAAAAGAAAATGAAAATATTTTTGTACTTTTTTTTTGGTTTTTTTTATATATATAATAATATTCACAGATTCAAACACAATTGGTCAAACGTAACGATAATCGGTTTTACAGCCTCCCCGGCAGCGGCGCCAAAAATTGATTGGTTGTTTAAACTATCACCTTTTATATATATAATTTATAATACAATATATATAATAAGTATAATCCAAAAACAATCAATGAAACCGAGAAGTAATATAGAATATCCCCGGGTCGTTTATCCCCAACGAGGCTGTGTTGGAGAATCGATACAGTCGGAAAATTGGAGTTTGAATGAGAGTAATTATTTGGGAGTGTAGAAAGCTAAATTAATCAATAACAAGCAAAAACGATTGAGAAAAACCTAAAAATGAAAGCTAAATAACTTAAATCCTAAAACGGGCACGAAAAACGAGGGTCAAAAACCTAAATTTTGCAAATTAAACCCTAAAACAAATTTAAAAGCTAAAATAGATTCTAAATGACAAATAACGAAGTTTAAAAAAAACTAGACTGAAAACGGAGGTCGTTTGACCCAAAAACGAGTCAAGACAAGAACCGTGCCCGAGACCCGTTCTTTAAAAATCAAAAGTTTGCAAAATTAACCCTACGAAAGTTTTTCTATTTTTCCTACGTAAAATATGACTAAAGAAAATTTCCTAAAAAAGAAAAATATTTTTTTGATAATTTTTGTATTTTTTATGAATTTTTAAAACTTTTAACGAAATTAAATTATAAAAAATACTAAACTATTTTTAAAAATTCTGAAAAAATTACTAAAATTACTTTACCCTAAAACCTACCTAAGAAAAATAAGAAGCCCGAGATTGAGCTTATAAATAAGCTCAAAATAAGCCCTACGAAAAACTGAGAACCAAAAAAATTTAGATTTATTAATTAGCCCTGAAATTGCTATAAAGCCTTATGGGCTTCATTGGCATAATATGTGTATAAATTGCTAAGCCCTTGAGACTATAACAGAAAAGTCCCAAGGGCGCTGCGGTTGGGTTTGTGTGTTGTGTACAAAGAGAGGTTTTGTACTGAGGGTAGAGACCAGGTTCGAGTCTTGCTCACCCGGGGCACCCCTTGTCTCCTTTCTTTTTTTTCGAAAACTTTGTAAAGCAAAGTTGTTAAGCTCGTGGGGCTTAACAACTTTCTCAACTACCACTTTTTCTAAAAAGCTCTAAATAAGCTTAAAATCAGCTTATAAAATGACAGAATGCTAAATATGGGCTTAAAGCTTAAATTGGCTAAGTCAATTGGCACATTATGGACAAATAAGCTAGGATTTGGACAAAAAGCTAAAAGGGGGCCTAACTAACCTAGATAAACTCTAAAAAGCTAAAAAGCTAACACTAAATAAGCTAAACTAGCTTAAGTGGACAGAAAGTCTAAAGTTGAGCTAAAGGGCAAAAATGCTTAAGTTGGCACTCAAATAAGCTGAGAAAATGAGAAGTAAGCAAACACAGCCTAACTCATTACCAAAATAAGCTACTAGGAGCCAAATGAGCTTATTAATTAAGCTCAATAAGCCAAGTAATGAAATAAGCAATCCCTACACTTAACACTAAGCTAAAACAGTAAAGAGGCTAAATTGAGCTTAAGAATAAGCCATCAAATAAGCTTGCTAAGGGCTGAAATTTAACAAGCTTGTCTAAGAGCTATTGGGCTCTCAAAATAAGCTAAATCCTAAGGCTTTAGTACACTAAAAGCTTAAGAAAAGGAAGCTTAAAGTCTCCCCTTTGAAACTGGGAGATTAAAGGCTAAAATCAAGGGGCTTATTTGACAGCTTATTAAAAGCTGTATATTAGCTCTAATGAAATAAGTTAAGCTGTTTAAACAAGATTGAGTACCCTAGGTAGTCCGGACTTATGCACAATTTTTGACTCTTAAAATTCATTTAGAAAATGTCTGAATTTTTGACAGTGAACAAAGATTCTTGGATTTTAAAATTTTTGACACTTAATACCTTGGTGGTTTTGACTTAACAAGTCAAATGACACCAAGGGGTTTTAACAGCTTGTTTGACACTCTAAAACACACACTTTTTTGAAACCTTAACTCAAAATCCAAGTGCTTATCTAAATAAGCACTTGTGGCTTTTTTTAAATAAACTCAGTTCCAAAAGATGATTTAAAAAACTTTGAAAAACAATTTTAAAACTAAAAAACTTGTAAGAACAGCTTAAATGGGCTTAAAAACTTAAGCTAAAACTACTTGAGTGACCATAACCCAAACAAAAACCTTTTTGACCCATTTTCCATGTTAACCCAAACACCCCTTTAATTTTGAAAAATGATTTTAAAAACCTATAAGACTAAGTTAACTGAAATTTTAAAAACACTAATGATACTTAAGCACTTTAGGACTATAAAAAGATAAAAATCAAGACAAATAAGCACTTAAATTTGGACAATAAGCTAAGACAGAATTAGGCACTTTTAGATAGTTTTTACCAAATTGCATAAAAATGAAATGACAAGCACTAACAAGCAAACTTTAACATAAATTAACACTAATAAGCACAAAAACAATAGTAAGCTAAGAAAATAAGCTAAATAAGCTTATTGCTACAGTAATAAGCAAAAGTTAAAAGAAAATGTACCTTTGATCCTTTGCTCAAAAAGGATCTTTTGAGACCTAATAAGCTCTAAATTTCCTACCCTTAGCTTATAATTAAGCTAAAACTAAGCCAATACCCAATAAGCCATCCACATTTGCTTATTCATCCTTAGCTTTGCTCAATCCAACAGTAACTTGTCCACCCTTTTGATTTTCCCTTAACTTTTGTTTAGAAGTTTTGAAAACAGATTATAAGATATAAAAAAAAGTGAAATAAATAACTTAGCAACACAATGTATAAAATTAACTCAGCTTAATTTTCATTAAAAGAAATTGAGTACAAGTACATAGAAAACTTTTTAAACTGAAAACTCAAACTAAATATTACTTAAAACTACACTTAAAACTTTAACTCAAAAACTACATAAAAAACTAACTCAGCCATAATGGCTTTACAAGGCTTTTTATAGAAGAAAATACGACTAGGCTTGGAATCTTTGTCTTCTTCCTTTGTGCTTCTTTGTAGACACAACAAGAGGGTTGTGTTTGTTGTTGAGAGTTTGTAGAAAGTCAATCAGAAAATCTCAAGATCTTGGTTTTTCTTGGCCTCCAAGCCGAATGTTATAGTCCATTAATGCATTTTGGTGTGGGTTTGGATTGCCAACATGGCAATCCCATGTGGGTTTGTGGGGGTTAATGGATTGGAGTGTTGTTGGGAATGTCAAACCAAATGTGACTAGAGACAGCGTTTGTGTGGGGTTACGGGATTAGGCGAGAAACGTTGACAGGAATTATTAAACAGATATTCGTGTTTTAAATTGCTGGGGAACAAAGAGAACAGGATAAAGGTTGGGTTTTTTGGCAACATTGTCCCCAAATATAGTGATATGCCTCGTGGCATTCCATCGTCCTTGGTGGTTAAAATAACTTTGGATTGGCAAATTAAGTCCCCAAAGTTAGATCAACTAATTTCACCCTAGTTTGGTCCTTCGGTAGTTATATATTTAGGGTCCTTTGGCAGGAATGGATCCTGTTCATTGTAGTTAAACCTTTGCAATTAGGAACTTGGCCTTGTCTATTTAATTACATTCTGCCGCTCACTTAACCAGTAATACGGTCGGTTTTAGCATTTGACGGTTCATGATACTTTCAGGCTTAGTGGTCTATTCGCTTCTTAGGCATACGTAATCAGAAAAAAAGAAAATGTAAAGTAACTGTGTCTCCATAGTTTTGAAAACCAAGCAATGTTTCTCACCCCAAAATATTAAAGTAAAAATAGTAAAAAACATGGGGCTATGAACTCAACCTTAGCAAAATGAGCAAATGATAATCAAGCATGTAACAAGTGATATAGAAATCTAGCCGGAAAATAGAATAATAGTCGCGTTCAGAGACATGGAAAGTATGCCAAGTGAATTGCTCAATATGTTCATCACGCAAGATTACACCCTTGTGTGTATTGCTTTAGTGTGTTTAACAGAAATGATGAATGAATATATCGTTTTCGTTAAGTTTCGGCGTTTATCCAAAAATATACATAATTTTAGAAAGATTCTATTAGGAAAGTTTTTGTTACGGGACGTTAATACCGCCCCTACATTTGCTAAGTTTCCATAATACAAAACGAACTAACTACCCTTAATCGCTTAACTTCTATGTCCGTTTCGCTAATTTTTTACCAAACTTACTATTTTTAATAACTTTCTCGCTTTTCCTATAATATGTTAACGACGTCTTTAAATGAAAATAATCAATAGGTATGTGTTACTATATATTTTGCTAGTGTTTGGAAAGTCTAAAATATTCGAAAACCTGTTTTACTATTCACATCAGCAACTATTCATTTGGTTTCGCCGAAAAATATTTCAAGTTTTATTTGGCTATAACATGTCGTTTTACTTCTTATTTTTAATATTGCCGATATATGAAAAAACTATCTATTCGAAACGAGCTCTCTAAAAACTACTTTTACACCTAATGAAAACATTTTTAGGTCGACCAAAACCTCAAAACAAATTTGGGACAGCAAGCACTTTTTGTCATAACGCGATCAAAAAATCCACCCAAACTTTCACAATAATGTATAATCTAGCCTAAATTCTCCATTCACAAATAATCACACAACTAAAACCACACCTAAATCTCTAAATAATCTCTTCATTTCTATTGTGCAACTCTCATCAACTCTTCATCTCACCAAATACCCATATATATTTATCTAGAAAATAACGATAGTATCAATATATATTCTTATTATTGAATCTATTGTCTTTTAAAATCTTCAAAAAATTAAAAAACATAAACATATGGATGTATTGATCTTTGAACAATATAAGAAGAATGTAAGTAAAACCACAAGAAAGTTCAAGATACTTACAATGAAATGAAGAACAAGTAGTGAAATTCTAGATCTATACCCATAATAATAGATCTAGAAATACCCCAAAATAATAACCAAACCCTAATTTGTAGATCTTGAATTAAACCCTTAAATCAATGAACCAATGCCTTCAAAACATCTAAGATGTCTTAGAATTGAACTTAGGAATGAGTGGATCTTGTAGAAAAGAAAATCAAAGATATGAAAACCCTATAAGGGGTGTTTGTTGGTCGTGGACTAAAGAGAGGGAAATTAAAAGATGTGAAATTTTGATGAGGCTTGGAAAATGATATGAAACCCTAGTGTGTGTTATAATGGGGTATTTATAGGCCAAAGGAAGGTTGTTAGTTACATGGTTTCTAAGTATTAAGTGGACCAATCACCACACCAAGGTGTGTGGGTGTGGTTCGGCCGAACTAGCCACATGGAACCATTTGGATTCAAAATTTTTGATCTAGGTTCCATGAATTAGGTCATAAATTTTTGAATTTCAAGTAAAAATGTATATGTATAAAGTGTGTAAGAATGGCATTTGTCTTGGCTTGGAGGCAAATGAGTATGCATGATATGGACTTTCCTCATTGTGTCACTTTCTTACACATTGCATGGGAAGTTCAAGAAAGATGCCTTTGATTGTAATTTTAAAGGCTTAATGCTTGCATTTGGTTTGAGGTTAGGCGTCCAATATATATCAGAGGGAAGGGTGTGAACGAAATTTTGGACTTTTCTTTTACCTTTTCCTTAACCCCTTCTTTTTACTTCTTCCCTTCTTTTTCTTTAACTTTTTTCTTTTAAGAATACGACATGGACGACTAACTAAAGTTTACACAAAAAAGGTTTCGAGTTTATGAGGTTCAGTTAGGTCATAAAGCGAAAAGCGCAATTTAAACGTTGAATGGTAAAAATAAATATCGAGAGTGGTCGTTAACTACGAAACACTTTGTAAAGATAAATATCTTCATATATAAATTTCTAAACTAATGAATATCGATGCCGGAACGCGTACGATGACGCTTTCAGATTTACGCTGGGTTTACTTCTCGGTACCGCCGATTCAACGTAATAGTATAAAGTCAAAAATAATTGTCGAAAAGGTTTAAATTATTGACCTTGAACTCTCAGGGTGTGACATTATTCCCCTGTTTAAAGAAGGCTTTGTCCTCAAAGCTTAAGACCTGGATGAAGGATTAGCGAAAAGATGAGGGTACTTTTTCTTTATTTGGTCCTCGCGCTCCCAAGTAAACTCGGGCCCTCGTTTCGAATTCCATCAGACCTTCACGATTGGAATGTGGCTTTGCTTCAGCGGTTTAACTTCTCGGTCCATAGTTTCAACTGGTTCTTCAATGAAATTTAGCTTGTCATCAATCTGGATTTCTTCTAACGGAATAGCTAGGGTTTTGTCTACGAAGTACTTCTTTAGATTTGAAACATGAAAAGTACTTTGAACTCGGCTTAACTGCTCTGGAAAGTTCTTGTAGATAGCAAGCATTCCCACTTTTAGCATTAATCATAAATGGGTCCTTATATAACGAGGGTTCAGCTTCCCCCGTGTACCGTAACGTCATCACCCTTTTCCATGGCGACATCTTTCAAACATGAACTTGTCTCCACCTCAATTTTATTGGCTTATGCCTCTTATGGCATAGCTCTTCTGCCTATCTCAGGCAGTTGAATCTCTTTTTGATCTGAATGGATTTCTCAGTTGTTTCATGAACATATTTCGGACCAGTGAGATGAGCGTCTCCAACTCAGCTCCCAACATAATAGGGATCTTCATTTTTGGCAGTAGTGAGCTTTAATAGGATGCAGCCTTGATACTAGTGTGATAATGTTGTTGTATGAAAACCTACCTCCATAAGGTGGTGTCTATCCTAACCTTTCCTAAAATTCATCACACAAGCACGTAGCATGTCCTCTAAAGTTTAGATTGTTCTCTCACTTTGACCATCAGTCTGTGGATGGTAAGCCGTACTCATATCCAATTGAATACCTAGGGCTTTTTTTCAATGATTTTCAAAAATGAGAGGTAAACTTTTTACGGTCTCGATCAGCAAAATAATTGGAATACTGGCATGCATGCCTAGAGACTACTTCTTCAAGTATTGTATCGCCAAACTTCTTCCATTGAGTCGGTTTCCTTCATGGTAAGAACTGAGCGATTTTGTGAAAGGGTCGGTCAACAATTACACAAATTGTATCTTGGGACCAGTTGATGTTTTTGGTAAACTTAGTTACGAAATCCATAGTAAGTTCTCTACACTTCCTACTAGGATCACAGGTTTGAAAACCAACAAAAATCCGGGTGGTTTTGGAATTCGGCTTGACTTTTGGCACATGTCAAACATTTCTGACGTAGTTGCAATTTCAGCCTTCATATTCGGCCTCATTAAAGCTTCTTTAAATCTTGGTCATCTTGCCGATTAGTGTTATGTACCGAATACTTTGACTTATGCGACTCATGCATAATCAGTTCCCTTAAATTACCTCGACAAGGTATCCAACTTCTCCCATTTAAGCACAACGTTCCATCAGCACGTGGCTTTAGCTTCTTAATCATACCACACAGATCTTCTGTTCCATAATTCTCCTCCTTTCTTGCCTCAACCTGAGCTTCTAAGATCTGCAACAGGCGAGTTTCTCAGACTAATCATAAAAACTAATGGTCGATATTGTGTGGCTTTAAGTCGTTCCTTTTGGCTCAAGGGCATACGCATAATATGCTACTTTTCTAGGATGAGAACGTATCTCGCAGTTCATAATCACTCACAACTCTAAACCATCTACGTTGTCTCATGTTTAACTCTTTGCTATCTAGTTTATGTTGCAAACTTTATGTTCGTGAAACACAACCGCACTTCGTGCCATACAAATAATGTCTCCACATTTTAAAAGAAAATACTACAGCTCTAAGCTCTAAGTAATGTGTAGTGTAATTATTCTCATGAATCTTAAGTTGGCGTGACGCGTAGGCTATGGTCCTTCTCCTTGTGTCATCAAAAATGTGACAATCCTTTACGTGAAGAATCACCAGTAATCCACAAAAGTTTTCACTACCTTTGGGTAAAGCTAGAAAATCGATGCACTAACAACTTTCTGCTTTAACAGTTGAAATGACAGCTTCTGTCTTTTCACTTCAATATTAAACTTGCACGTTCTTTTAGTAGCTTCGTCATAGGCTTGGCAATGGTCTTTTACGAAACTTCGATAAATCGTCGGTAAATAGCAGTAAGACTTAGAATATTGACGAATCTCTATCAAGACTTGGGCGATGCCGCAATCCTTGTTGTCTCAATCCTTAGTCGGGGGTCTCGTGATGCCCTCAATATCAATCACGTGACCAAGAAATTATACCTTCGACAAAAAAAATTCACACTTTGAAAACTTGGCGTACAATTCTTCCTCTTTAAGTAACTCCAAAATTAACTTAAGGTGTTCTGGTGGTGTCTTCTCTTTGCGCTTGGAATGTAGTTCAAGTGTCATCATAAAAAAGATCACGAATTTGATCTAGGTTATGGTTTTTTTTTAACCAAACACCCGATATTCATCAGATCCATGGAATACCGCTGGTGCGTTGGTCAGTTCCAAACGACAATCACTTGAAACTCATAGTGACCGTTGCGTTGTCCTAAAACGCTGTCTTTTAGAATGTATCCTTCAAACTCTAAGTTGGTGATAATCAAGAATCTCAGGTCAATCTTAGAGTAGACTCTTGATCCTTGCAACTGATCAAACAGGTCGTCGATTCTTGGAAGTGGATATCGATTCTTCACAGTCAGCTTGTTCAACTCACGGTAATCGATACACATTTGAAAAGATCCGTCTTTCTTTTTAACAAACAAGACCGGGGCTCCCCAGGGTGAGGAACTCGGTCTTATAAATCCCTTGTCAGAAAGTTCTTGTAATTGAGTAGACAATTCTTGTTGTTCCGTCGGTGCTAATCTATACGGAGCTCGTGCCACGGATGCAGCACCAGGGACCAAGTAGATTTGGAATTCAACTTGTCGCGTAGGCGGTAATCCAAGTAAGTCCTTTGGAAAGACCTCCAAAAAGTTTTGTACAGTCGGCAAGTCCTTAAGTCGCTTTTCCTCCGACTTGTCTCCAGTTTCCTTCTTCGTTACTTATGCCAGAAAATTTTGGCAACCTCTCTCAACATACTTAAGAGTTTTAATGCATGATATAATGCTCAACTTCGACGTCTCTCTTCTACTGCCTCCATCACCTTGTACTATCAAAACTTCATCTCCATAGGGAATCCGCACAACCTTCTCATCGCAAACGATCACCGCATGATGGTTCGCTAACCAATCTATGCTGATGATGGCGTCAAAGCTAACAAGTTCTATCGGCATTAGGTTAATATTAAATGGGTGACCTATTAATCCTAACGTACAACCTCTAAGCACGGTATTGGTTTTAAAAATTCTTTCGTCGGCTAATTCGATGGCGTAGCTAACATCTAAAGTATCGGGGATTATATCAAGCAAAGCACTAAATGCAGTCAACACGAAACTTCTATCAGCACCCGAATCGAATAATTTGAAGGCATAATGATTGTTGAGAAGAAATGTACCCTTAATGACATTTGAATTAGGGTTAGCGTCTCCTCCACCTAGCACATATGCTTTCCCTCTTGCTTCACCAACTCCATTCTTGTTTCTAGCCTTATTCCCACAGTTTCGATCCTTCAACTTTAGAAAATCACTTCGGTAGTGTCCTTGCCCTCCACACTTGTAACAAGTTACAACCCTCTGATTCACTACTTGACCCCTCTGAGTTAAAGTAGTGGAGATTGTAACCTTTCAATACCAGGTCAAATGCCTAACCTTGTTACACTTCCCACATCTTACTGTGCACGGTCCTTCATGGTGAAGCTTACATTTGTTACAGAAAGGCAACGGTCCATTATATGTTTTTCTCTCATTGTTGCCAGCCATATAGGCTCTTGCCACATTCTGACCTCCTACATTTGGCCTTTTGAATGGTGGCTGCTGTCCATGGTTGTCTCTCTGATTGACCTCTAATCTTATTTTGTTTTTAGCATTTTCATAACATATCCCTTCAACTTTTAGTCCATTAAGTTGTTAGCAATCCTAAGAGCATCTTAGAGTCTCATGGGCTCTGCAGCAATTACATTACCCTAGATATTATCTAGGAGACCTCCAATGAATTTTTCAACTCGGTCTTATTCCTCAGGAACCATTTTAGTTTACATCATAGTCAACTCTTGAAATCTCTGAGTATAAGCAGTCAAATCATTGTTGTTTACGGTTAGGTTCCACAGTTCAGTTTCTATTTTCTGAATCTCATTCCTTAGGCAGTACACTTCAGTCATTTGCTTCATGAGCTCTCTCCATGACATGGCAAATGCAGCCTCAGTCCCAATAGTCCTCTTGTGTGAGTTCCATAAAGTTAGTGCACTGTTTAACAGTGTGCAAGTAGCATACTTAACTTGGGACTTCTCTGGGTAGTTGCTGATATGGAACACTATTTCCATCTTCTCAAACCACCTTATCAATCTGACAACTCCTTCTGTTCCCTTAAAGTTGAGTGGTTGACACTTCATGAAATCCTGGTAGGTGTATTCTCTAGCAACAGGCCTATCGCCTCTACCATTCTCATTTGGATTTTCATTTCCACCATTTCTAGTCTCACCATTTCCATTCTCACCATCTCTACTACCGCCATTTCCATTATCGTCGTCACTATCATTTTGGCTTTAATTCTTAGCCTCGAGAGCATTGGCGGCATGGGTCGCCTCATGAGCAGCCAACGCTTCTTCCACATAGACACCAATGTGTCATAACAATACCCATAATAAGCAAAACATAAAAGGCGTCTTTATTGATGAAAAGGAAGTTCTTGTCAATAAGAGACATGCAACAGATATCCTTACAATGCTAAACATCCACATATAAACTTCAAGCATCCTAAGGTCTCTTTCTAGCCACTTCTCACTATCTTAAGAATCCTCATGACTTCACACCTGAAAATGATGCTTTAAACGTTCAACACAATGTGGTGAGAGTCATAGGTTTAATGACAACCCAAAACAATCTTTAAATAAGACAATATTTTGCTACGATTACGGCATAACATATAATGGCTGAACAATTTAAGCGAGTTATTACTCAGGGCTTATCAAACAATTCATCATTCGATCATAAGGGTAGGAAGTGCCGACGTGCCTCTATTAACACAACCTGGGGGTAATCCATTACCCTCTGATCGGAAACATACAAATTGGTGTTTTATTTCATCCATCCTTTTTGTGTTGGTTGTGTAGGGTCCTACCACTCCACCGGAATCACACATAAAGGATATTATTTCAACCCTCCAGTTAGATTTGGAATGAGTAGGGTCACTACCCGCATACTATTATTGTCACAGAAATAGGTTCTTATTTCATCTCCTATTGAGTTTGGGTGGAGTGTGATCGTCCCGCTTTACCGCGTATCTCATGTTTTAGGATACTGTGTTCTATCACTCACATTAGAGTTGGATTTTGGGTGTTGCACTTCCTACTAACGGATTTATTACTTTAATCATAACTACAGTGTAAGCATGTCCACATTAGTAACACATAAACGTTCATGCCTCAAGTAAAACCAAATAATCGTAGCTATTAAACACATTCAAAACATCTTTGCATCATTTCCATCCCAATGTAAAAACATTAAAAGTGGGACTATGAAACTCACCTGGTGCTTAGCTTCCAAAAAGGATCCAACAAAACTTCATAAAACTTCACGAACAATCTAAACAATTAAACACATTATAAGCTACCATCAATTAGGCATTCAACCCAATATGATGTAACCTCAACTTTGATGGATATCTAAGCTATCTACCATAGTCCTATTCTTATTTAAAACTTTTACCCACTCTTACATTTGCCATTTAGACTTCTTGTGGCATACCATCCCAGCCTTATGCCTCAACAACTAATTCTCTCATACGGCTACATCAATGCTCCCATAACTAAGAGGTACTCAATCAAAAGTAAAACGAGAACTCTCTAATTCCAACTTGGGATCGCGAATAATTCCATTCGCTTCGCTACCATCAATCGCACCACTCAGAAGATATGACCTACCATCAATCGCACCACTCAGAAGATAAGACCTACGATCAACTCTAGAACCACGCCATGAAGAAACACCAAACTTCACATGCACCAATTGGTATGGACCCAAAAATCACACAATCCCAAAAGAAGAAACAACCGAATATACACATCGACATAACGAATGAACCTTAGACCTAACAAACGCATCAACGATGCTAGAAACATCTAATGAATGATACCACGTACCACGACCCATTAATTAAAAGATTAAGAACTTTGTACCAAAACTGATTTTTACCCAATGAAACTTTTCCTCATAACCTTATACCAATCATTTTAAAACAATAGAATCACCTTAGTTAATAATGAAAATAATTTTAAATGTAAAAATGAATTTAAATAAATTTTTCATAAAGTTATTTTAATTATGGTTTTCATAAAAGAAATCAAAAGATGATTTTAAAAAAATGTGTTGTATTTTATTTATATAATTTATTTTTAAAAGAAGTTTTTAACACCTAAACAATATGGTATCGACTACAACAAACTTACTTTCAAATGGAATTTATGACTCACAACAAAAAAAACATCATGATAGCAAAATAGACTCCAAAATACCTTAAGAATTCCAATACCTGATATATTAATTTACATGAAACGAACACGTACAAGAACTCTTGCATTCACTCAAAACAACACATAAGGACTCATCACAATACCAACGGTCTTCGAACCAAACAATAAGGATCATCCCTTTGTACAAAAGGAAACAATCAAAACGCGATACGGAGAACACTTGAACACCAGTTCTATATAACACCCTAGAATACCAAAAATCGGGGATTGGATTCTTACGACAACGAGCTATCGAACCAACATAAGGAATCACGACGACAATACCAACGGTATCGATGTACCGCAAACGATACGATGAAAGGGAACCTTTACATCTACGCAAACCCAACCTATATAATCACCCAAGTTGGTTAACGAGAAGATTTCTCAACACTCTACAAAACCATCCTCAACCGGATCTACAATATCTACACTACCATCTACACACTATCTAGGACTTACAATCCTTACATAATACAGACAAGCAACAATGATCAATGCAATCAAAGTTCAGTTCCACGTGTGTGACACCTTTATAATTAGGTTCGCGGACCATAATTATAATTGCACCTGTGCCACGTTTGTACTTACCCTTTATGACACACATCTTAATGATAACACACGTCTACCACATAGCACTTAATAATAATCCAAATATAACTCAAACATGATAATCCATCTAACAAACAATATAATCCCAATCGACCAAACAAAACAGAAGTCACATCGTGAACCAAAATATAAAAGCAATCCTCGATTATAGCACGCTATCGAGGTTAGAAATGAAATAAAACTTATGTTGGGGCCTCGCTTGGGTTTGAATTTCTCTATCAAAATGTCACCCAACTCCGGGGGTCTAGAGGTAAACAATCTCCCAACGATATCTCCTAGAGAGGTAGGGGAAGACCATGACGATAACATATACAAAGGGGTATTTACTCATTAGATCCCCATAATGAAAAAGTATATATTTCATATATATTAGTAGTATAATAAAATAGAAAGAATTTCAAAGCTTTTAGGTAGAGAACATTACGGTATATAGTTAACAAACACTTATGCCATAAAATGCAACTATATGGGGACCCTTAAGCTATTAGTCTAGGCTTAAACCACCTGTTCTCTATAACACAGGCTGGATAACCAATCTGTCACAACCCCGCCAAGCTGAAAGAGCGAGGCTAACGAAGTAATGGATATCTTCACCAACACAATGGAGGTCTATATAGAGAATACTTAAAATGCATACAATAAAGTAAAGTATAGACACAAAGTGTTCATAAACAAATACCCTTAAAATAAGCTAAACATTAAAAAGGCGTTTTATGCATGAAAAGGAAGTTATTGTCAATAAGAGACATGCAACATATATCCATACAATGCTAAACATCCACATATAAACTTCAAGCATCCTAAGGTCTCTTTCTAGCTACTTCTCACTATCTTAAGAATCCTCATGACTTCACACCTGAAAATGATGCTTAAAACCGTCAACAAATGGTTGGTGAGGTATATGGATTAAGACACAAAACAATCTTTAAATAAAACAATCTTTGCTTCGTTTATCATAACATATCAATGGCAAACAATTTAAGTAGTTCATCAATAGGCTATCTAAACAATTCACAATCGATCATAACGAGACGGAACGTGCCCACGATCTACAATAACAACTTCTGGGTAATACCTTTTCCCTCGATCGGAACCACACAGAATGGAGTATTATTTCAACCCTCCAGTTAGATTTAGAATGAGTAGGGTCACTAACCTCCAACCGGAATCACACAGAAATGGTTCTTCTTTCAATCCTTAGTTTGAGTTGGAGATGAGTTGGGTCACTCCCTCCAACGGAATCACACATAAAATGGGATCTTATTTTCATATCTCCAATTAGATTTGGGAATAGGTAAAGTACTACCCTCTAACCGGAATCACACAGAAATGGATCTTATTTCAATCCTCCAATTAGATTTGGAATAGGTAGAAGCACTACCCTCTAATCGGAATCACACAGAAATCATAACAACATTAAGCATACCACATATAATAACCACATAAACGTTCATGCCTCAAGTAAAACCAAATAATCGCAGCGATTAAACACATTCAAAACATCTTTGCATCATTTCTCCCCAAGCTAAAAAATTAAAAAGTGGGGCTATGATAACCACCTGAATGTTAGCTTCCGAATAGGATCAACAAACTTCATAAAGCTTCACGAATAATCTAAACAATTAAACACATTATAAGCTACCATCAATTAGGCATTTAACCCAATATGATGTAACCTCAACTATGATGGATATCTAAGCTATCTACCATAGTGCTATTCTTATTTAAAACCTTTACCCACTCTTACATATGCCATTTAGACTTTGATACTACACTTTGCACTTTCTGGTTTTAAGCAGAATTTTACACTCACTTACACGTCTTAAACGCACCACTTAAACACTCTCATAATTCAAACAAAAATTCATCATGCTACATACATGTCTTATGAACCTCTCATAGCTCTCCCAAAGTCATTACCCTTTTACAAATACCCTTTAGAAATTCCTTAATCTAATGTGTCCAGAATTCGTCCAGAATCTGACCTTCTAAAAGTATGACATTGGTTAACCAACTTAGACCTCACTATGACCTTAGCCAAAATTCAGGGAACATAAAAAATATATGAAATAACTTCCACGTGACTTAGAGCCTCTAAATAAATGTCTAAGTATTTTTAGAAAAATAAAAACCAAAACTGAAATTCGTCACTGTTTTACACACTGATTTTGTAATGATCATTTGACCCACTTCCCGACCATAAAAACTCATGAGGCTGACGTTTCTGGAAAGTAGACTCCCTGAGGTTATCTCCAGTATATTTTAAATTATTTATTTGATCTTTTATGACCGAGTTATGACCTCTACAAATCTGACTAAGTCTCTGCAGTGAATTAAAACGACTAATTCGAGTGATTTAAGCCCTAACACATGATCATATCGCTAATTCAATCGATCTAATGATTAAACCAAGGCTGTCAAGATCGCGATCCCACCTGGGATCGTTTTTGTCTTTGCAAGATCGAGATCGTAAGATCGGATCGAGATCGTAAGATCCTACCAATTTATCATGTATAGTAAGCAACGGATAAACGAGTCAAACTATTTTTATTTCTACTCATCATCAAATATAAATTTATATAATATCCTCTTGAAAATGTCAAAGTTCAAATTTGAAAATACCATAGTATAAAGTAAAAATACACTATAAAAAGTCAAAGTTTCAATCGTCACATTCACGATTTAGCGAAATAAATTACATAACATGCGTAATAAACGTCTCAAATCAAAGTACTCCACTAGTATCACTACAATTAAGTTATCTGAATTAAAACTTAAAGGTTAATAGTTAAAAGTTTAAACTATGAAAAGGTAAAAGAAAAAACAACAATTACCTTTAAGAAATTTTTTGCTTAAGGTAACTAGACATGAGAATGAAGAACCCTTATTTTGTTTCATGTAATTTCAGTTTGGGGAAATTAGATAATTAGGTTTATTGATTAGAAAATCTAGGAATGAAACGTCAATACTTGTTACTGAGATCAGCGGACTCGTATTGTTCTTTTTTGGGCCTAAAAAAAGTAATGGGCTAGTAAGTATGTAAGTCAATAAGTTAGTAACTTGGTAATTTGGTAAACTCGTATCGACACGCGATCCTACGATCTTACGCGCGAGTTTACGATCCTACTTGCGATCCTACCTCTGATGCGATCCTACACCGATCCTACACGATTTTATCAGGTGGACACGTAAGATCGTACGATCTTACGTGTAAACTCGCGAGTTTGACAGCCTTGGATTAAACCATCATCATTATAACATAAAATTTCTGAAAATTAATTACCCTAATTTATAAACCCTAATTTAAACCCTAATCCATCATAATTAAGTTACTAGAATTATAAACAAACTAAAATTAAAAAGATCGGATCGTACCTTAAAAGTAAAACCCTAAAAAAAATCGTCTTCTCTCTTCCTCTTCTCTATGGCCGGTCGAACTCAAGGGAATGGGGGGTTAGGGATTTATGATTTATATTTATAGGCCTTCTAGTAGAATTGTAGATTAAGTATAATTAGTTTTAGATTATAACTAGGATTACTCTTTTTTTTCATTTTCTAATTTTCGGATTTTACTATTCATGTCTAAAAAAAATATTTTTTTTAATTTTATTTTATTAATTAATTGATTATCTTTATACCTTAAGTTTTATAAAAACCTAAGCTAATTTGTTAAACCATTTTGCTTGAAAACTACTTTCTAAAAATAACTTTTCATTTCCAAATTCACTTTCTATATATGGAAAGTTTTTACCTAAAAATCTCTCTTATTTTAAACAACTCATTTCTTTCACAAATGACACGCTTCTCTTTAATTCATCAACTAGCTATCCACATATTAACTCCAATTCATTCTCTCAAAATAACCAATCATTTCCATTATCACTATAGTGATTAAAATAAAAGTTTCTCCATCAAATAACTCATTCCTCTTAACTTAACCCTCAAAACCTAAACTTATCTAAAATTACTAACACAAAATTACGTATACATAATAATACTTACACATTTAACATGGAAATGCTTAAATCTCAATAATCATTTTCTTGTCACTCAAAAGTGAACGAAGTGAATTCAACCAATTCCACCACCATTACAATCACATTGAGATGATCACACTCACTAGATTGATTACCAATACTCATAATACACATTTAAACACACATAAACACATCCCATTCACATAAACCATACATTACAAACAGGCACCTAGTCACCACTAACGGTTTGACTAACCTGCTAAAGTCATGGTTGTCTCAGTATCCCCTCCTTTCGGATATATCGTCCGAGATTTAACTTGTAAGGTTCAACTCTATCTATACCAAACAATCAATCAGAGGATACTTACTCTTCAAGTTGTCCTCCTATCCCTGTTAACTCAAAGTTACACTTGAATTTCAACAATTTTTCAACCAAAACATTCCATTACGCTTTAAACTCCTTGACCTTCATTTGATCCTTTGCAGTTCCATGTAAGCTCAGGACCACTCTTTGTATCCAACGAAATTTCACTAATGCTATCATACTATACTTTTACTCATGACTCTCTCGGTCCACAACATCAACATTACTTGACAAAACAAAGTGTCTTGGCAACCTTAATCTTTATCCAACTATACAATCGAATCCAACTGCTAGTGACTTTGCTTACCCCCACAAGGGTGACAATTAGCAACACAAAATCCCAACGAAATGTAATCACCAAATACATGAGCCTCGACCTGTCCTCGGGAAATTCCGTAGAAACCTTAAGTTGTGTAACAACATGTTTTATATCTTAACCTCGTAACTCATCAAACAAGAACTGTCTTAAAATTAAGATATAAGATGTTACAAAGCTCAACGTATCTAAAGAATCCACGCAATTTCAGGTTTACTTAAACTTTCAGCACCTCCCAATCCAATTTCCAATACTCGGCCCACAAGACATAAATTTTCAACCGAAATCTAGTCAATCCATCCAAGAGTTCTCAAAATGGTCCTACATAACTCGGTTCTAACTTGTCTTTCTTTCTAAACGTACTACACCTCTCCAAGGTGAGACCTTCAACCACCCATAACCTACCAGCATTAATTCAAAAGTTTCCTACTACTACCAAGCTAACACTTTCCATAATTTGGCTGCCTCAAGCCTTTCATGTGTTACCACTATCTTGTTAGTTGTTTCTTGGCCCATAAAACGGTAACCAACATTCCTTCCCATACCATGCTTCAAATGAAGCACATCCATACTCGAATGATAATCCCCACCTTAGGGAAAAACTCATCTCACGAAAGTGAGTATTCCAATTACCTCTAAAATCTACCATACTTGTCCTAAGCATAGCTAGGAATGGGGTGACTTAGTCAGTCCATTGACTACACCCAAATCGCATCGTATCTACTACTCACATTTGGTAACTTGACAACAATATTCTTAGTTATCATTTCCCACTTCTACTCGGGTAACTCAGGTTGTAGCAACAATCCTGAAGACCCTTGATACTCAACTTCCACTTCTGAATACGCTAAATACTTACTACCGCAACTAGCTATATCCTTCTTCATACTCAGCCATCGATTAGTTAACCCTAATAAAACCACACTACATCGTATCCGCTCCAGGATGGATAGGATACTTTGTCGTATACGCCTCTTCAATAGCCGAGGTCCTTTAATCTTCCAAATGGAGGTCCGAAACATTGTTCAACCAATATGAAACCACTCTCTATCTCTTTTCACACTCGGTTGGGTCCAAACAACAAAAAGGGGGGCACGAACATCTTATGTTGACGTGCTCTTTGCTTTTGGACATATTTTCTTATGCCACCAACATCCTTTTATCAAACTAGATCGGATTTTTTTTTTTTTTTTTTTTCATCGTTCATCTATCTCGACCTCATTCTTGGCTTCACTCCTTCTTCCTACTCCCAACGTACGACATCTACATTTGCCTTTACAGATGGTACTTGGGCCCCCCGAAGTAAAACTCACTAAATATCATTACTTCCATATCTTTGCCTCATGTTCAATCCTTTCGATTGAAAGTGTGTTGGAGACATTCATGATCCGAATAAATTACTCTCCATGTCTCGTTCACTTAATGCCTCTAGCATTATAAGGCAAAACCTACCACGTTAGTCATGCAATCCTTCTTAAGAACCTTCAGTTGTCGTGACGTACAAGCAATCACCTTCTCCCTTTTTCCAAGCATGCTTCTAAATCCTTACTTCGCGCATCATAATATACTACGAAATCGTCTGCTCCTTCTGGCAATGCCAAGATCGGCTCATTACCCATTTGATTCCTTCCACATCTAGATAGCTTCCTCTTTGCTTCGCTTCCACGTTGTTGGAAAACTTCACGTACATCTTCTCTTCCTTTAGTGACTCCACGATCATCTTCACGTGTGACTCGTACTCCTCCTTAGACTTCGGGTCGGTTTAAAATATCGTCGGTATATATACGTTATCTAGCTTGTCTATATACGGCCATGCACACCCGGCTCATTAACTCCATGAAAACCGCTGGTGCATTGGTTAACCCAAAAGGCATAGCCGTAAACTTCAACGTGTCCATTACGCATCCTAAAAATTTGTCTTAGCTTCGTCCATCCCCGTTGCATCCCGCCATGGTGACATCACGACGAATTTTCTATCTCTTTTTCCCTACTCTAACTCCTCCATGCACATCCTAAACTAACACACCTTTCTTATCATCATACAATACGGACGCGTCCCTCATACAAGTTACCATTCGAACCAACCCTCACCTTGCAACTCTTGCAATCATTCCACACCTCTTGCCTTTCTAAAAATGTCAAACAACACGAGCCTTCACAAATCGGCATCGCTCCTTGTACTAATTTCATAAGAAATCCTATTCTACGACGAGGGGTAAAACCCACTAAGAACCTGAGAACTACACTTGAGAAGCTCACATACTAACTAAAGTATCACTAAATTTCGATCATATGCTTGGGACTCCTACGAGACCTCGCATCCTCTTTAGTTCGTTTCCTCACGAACCTTAAACACTTTATAGCTCACTAAGGTAATTTAACTACCTTCTTGTGGCATACCATCCCAGCCTTATGCCTCAACAACTAATTCTCTCATACGGCTACATCAACGCTCCCATAACTAAGAGGTACTCAATCAAAAGTAAAACGAGAACTCTCTAATTCCAACTTGGGATCGCGAATAATTCCATTCGCTTCGCTACCATCAATCGCACCACTCAGAAGATATGACCTACCATCAATCGCACCACTCAGAAGATATGACCTACGATCAACTCTAGAACCACGCCATGAAGAAACACCAAACTTCACATGCACCAATTGGTATGGACCCAAAAATTACACAATCCCAAAAGAAGAAACAACCGAATATAAACATCGACATAACGAATGAACCTCAGACCTAACAAACGCATCAACGATGCTAGAAACACCCAATGAATGATACCACGTACCACGTACCACGACCCATTAATTAAAAGATTAAGAACTTTGTACCAAAACTGATTTTTACCCAATGAAACTTTCCCTCATAACCTTATACCAATCATTTTAAAACAATAGAATCACCTTAGTTAATAATGCAAATAATTTTAAATGTAAAAATGAATTTAAATAAATTTTTCATAAAGTTATTTTAATTATGGTTTTCATAAAAGAAATCAAAAGATGATTTTAAAAAAATGTGTTGTATTTTATTTATATAATTTATTTTTAAAAGAAGTTTTTAACACCTAAACAATATGGTATCGACTACAACAAACTTACTTTCAAATGGTATTTATGACCTCACAACAAAAAACATCAGATAGCAAAATAGACATCCAAAAATACCTTATAGAATTCCAAACCATAATATTAATTTACTTGAAACGAACCCGACAGACTCTTGCAAACTTAAACAACCATAAAGGACTCATCCATACCAACGGTCTTCGAACCAAACCAAAAAGTATCATCACCTTTAGACAAAGGAAAACAATCAAAACGCCGAACGAAGAACATTGAACACCAGTTCTATGATAACACCCTAGAATACCAACACGGGCGTTGGATATCTTAACGAACAACGAGCTAACGAACCAACTTAAGAATCACGACGACAATACCAACCGGTATCCGATGTATCCGCAAACGATAGATGAAAGGGAACCTTACCATCTACGCAACCCAACCTAATATAATCGCCCAAATTGGTTAAGAGAAGAATTCTCTTTACACAAAAACCATCTCAACTGGATCGCAATCTCATCTACACTACCATCTACACAACTATCAGACTTACATCCTTTATATACATACAAGTAACATTGGATCAATGCATATAAGTCTTAAGTCCACGTGTGTGACACCTTTATAATTATGTTCGCGACCATAATTATAATTGCACCTTTTGCACAAGTGTACTTACTTCCAAGACCATACATCTCAATGATAACACACGTCTACTACATAGCACTTAATAATAATCCAAATATAACTCAAACATGATATTCCATTCTATACGAACTATAAATACCAATAGACCAAACCAATCAGAAGTCACATCGGACCCAAAAAATAAAAGCAATCCTCGATTATAGCCAGCATCGAGTTAGAAGATGATAATAAAATGATGTTGGGCACTCACTTGGGCTTGACTTTTCTTTCTCAAAGTCACCAAACTCGCGGGTCATAATGGAGGTAAAAATCTCCCAGATATCTTCACTAGGGGTAGGGGAAGACATGACGAAAACAATAACAAAGGGGTATATACTATTAGATCCCCATAATGAATGGTTGCATAACTAAAGTTAACGAGCAAAAGTTACAACAGTAAATAGTGCAAGACCAATGACAAATGTTTTTAATAAAGCACATTCAACTGTTAGAAGGCCCATTAACAACAAAACAACAACTAAAAATATTAATTTTAATAAGAGGGTTAATACTGTTAGTGGTAAGAATGTTAATACTGCTAGGCCAAAAGCAGTAGTTAATGCTGCTAGGCCAAAAGCAGTACTTAATGCTGTTAAGGGAAACCAGGTTAATGCTGTTAAGGCCTCAGCTTGTTGAGTTTGGAAACCAAAGACTAAAGTAATAGACCATGTTTTTAAACACAACAGTGCATCAACCATTTTGAAAAGGTTTGATTATATTGATGCACAAGGTAGCTCCAAGTTAGTGATGGCTTGGGTCCCAAAAAAAACTGATTTTCTTACCATATGTGCAGGGCAATCCACAAATGGATTTACAGGACCAAGGAGTGATTGACAGTGGATACTCAAGGCACATGACAGGGATCATGTCCTATCTTACTGACTTTGAAGAAATTGATGGAGGATATGTTGCCTTTGGAGGCAATCCCAAAGGAGGGAAAATCATAAGCAGAGGTACAATTAAATCTGATAATTCAGATTTTAAGAATGTGTATTTTGTAAGAGAGTTACAGTTTAATCTCTTTAGTGTCTCACAAATGTGTGACAAAAAGATTAGTGTTCTCTTTAATGACATTGAATGTATTGTTTTATCTCCAAACTTTAAGTTAACTGATGAAAGTCATGTTTTACTTAAGGTTCCTAGAAAGAACAATATGTATAGTGTTGATTTAAATAATGTTGTTCCTAAAGGCGGTCTAACTTGTCTCTTTGCAAAAGCCACATCTGATGAATCTAAACTTTGGCATAGAAGGCTTGGACACATAAATTTCAAAACTATAAATAAACTGGTTAAAGGAAATCTTGTAAGAGGTCTACCTTCAAAACTTTTTAAAATTGATCAAACCTGTGTTGCTTGTCAAAAAGGAAAGAAACATAGAGCTTCTTGTAAGTCCAAAACAGTAAGTTTAATGAGCCAACCTTTACATATGTTGCACATGGATTTGTTTGGTCCAACATTTGTAAAAAGCTTAATGAAAAAGATGTATTTCCTAGTTGTCACAGATGATTACAGTAGGTTTAGTTGGGTTTTCTTTCTAGCTACTAAGGATGAGACTAGTGGCATTCTTAAGTCCTTTATAACTAGAGTAGAAAATCTAATAGATCAAAGGGTTAAGGTAATTAGGTGTAACAATGGAACTGAGTTCAAGAATAAGGAGATAAATCAGTTTTGTGAGAGAAAAGGTATTAAGAGAGAATTTAGTGTAGCTAGAACTCCTCAACAAAATGGAGTAGCTGAGAGGAAAAATAGAACACTAATTAAGGCTGCTAGGATAATGCTAGCAGATTCTAAGCTACCTATTACTTTTTGGGCCAAAGCAATTAATACTGCTTGCTATGTGCAAAATAGGGTATTAGTAACTAAGCCTCATAACAAGACCCCTTATGAACTTTTTCTTGGAAGAAAACTAGCTTTAGGCTTTATGAGACTATTTGGGTGTCCTGTTACAATTCTTAATACCATAGATCACTTAGGAAAGTTTGATGGTAAGGCTGATGAAGGATTCTTTGTTAGGTACTCAATCAATAGTAAAGCATTTAGAGTATTCAACAGTAGAACAAGGATAGTTGAAGAGAACATGCATGTTCAATTTAGTAAGAATACACTTAATATTACAAGAAGTGGACCAAATTGGCTTTTTGATAGTGATGCACTAACAAAGTCAATAAATTATAAGCCAGTTATTGCAGGAAATCAGTCTAATAGTAATGTAGGTACAAAAGCATGTGATGATGCAGGTAAAGCTAGAATGGAGACAGTACCTGGCAAAGATTACATTCTGCTACCATTACGGTATATTGATCTACCATTCTCTTAAAATTCAAAAAGTTCTCCTAATGCTGGATTCAAACCTTTAGGAGATAATGAAAAGAAGGTTACTGAAGAACCATGAAAAAACTTTAGCGGATAATGAAAAGAAGGTTACTGAAGAACCAGGAAAAGAAGTTGATGATTCAAGTAATGATCAAGAGAATGAAGATAATGTTAACAACACTAACAATGTTAATGCTGCTAGCATAAATGAAGTTAATGTTGTTGGTGCAAAAACAAGCATTGATCTTCCTGATGATCCAAATATGCCTAAATTGGAAGATATTGTTTATTCAGATAATGATGAAGATGTTGGTGTAGAGGCTGACATGAACAATTTGGACGCATTTATGCCTGTCAGTCCTATTCCAACTACAAGAATACACAAAGATCATCCAGTTGAACAAATTATTGGAGACTTGAATTCAGCACCTCAAACAAGAAGAATGACAAAAAATTTGGAAGAACATGGTTTGTTTAGTTCAGTTCAGCAAAGAACAAACCATAAAGATTTTCAAAATTGCTTGTTTGCTTGCTTTCTATTACAAGACGAGCCAAAAAAGGTAATTCATGCATTGAAGGATCTAAGTTGGATAGAAGCTATGCCAGATGAGCTTCTATAATTCAAATTACAAAAGGTTTGGACCCTGGTGGATTTACCAAATGGCAAAAGGCCCATAGGCACTAAATGGGTTTAAAGGAACAAGAAGGATGAAAGAGGCATTGTGATAAAGAACAAAGCAAGATTGGTTGCTCAAGGGTACACACAAGAAGAAAGGATTGACTATGATGAAATCTTTGCCCCTGTTGCTAGAATTGAAGCAATTAGGCTATTCTTAGCCTATGCCTCATTTAAAGTCTTTATGGTGTACCAGATGGATGTCAAGAGTGCTTTTATTTATGGTAAGATTGAAAAGGAAGTCAATGTTTGTCAACCACCAGGATTTGAAGATCCAGACTTTCCTGACAGAGTATATGTCACACCCCGCCAAGGCAGAAACCATCAAGCTCCCAGAGCTTGGTATGAAACATTTTCAACTTTTTTGTTGTATAATGGGGTTAAGAGAGGAAAGATAGACAAGACTTTGTTTATCAGAAGGGACAAAGGTGATATCAAGTGTATGTAGATGATATCATTTTTGGCTCTACAAAGAAGTCATTATGCACGAGTTTAAGAAGATGATGCATAAGAAGTTTCAAATGAGTTCTATGGGTGAACTACATTCTTCTTTAGGATTGCAGGTAAAGCAAGCAGGAGGATGTTGAGGATGAGGATTTTTATTAGTCAAGAAGTATGTGACAGATATTTTGAAGAAATTTAGTTTTACTGATGTCAAGACAGCAAGCACACCTATGGAAACTCAAAAACTTTTGCTCAAGGATGAAGATGGTGAAGAAGTGGATGTTCATTTATATAGATCAATGATTGGTTCATTGATGTATCTTATTTTCAGACCTGGATATTATGTATGTAGTGTGTGCCTGTGTAAGATACAAGTAACTATAGTGTCACAATTCATGTGTAAAAGAATTTTTAGTGGGACTTAAAAGGTAACCATAATTGGGCTTTGGTATCAAAGATTTACCTTTTTGTTTTAGTAAGCATACAAGCTAGTGATTATGTGGAGCAAGTTGGATAGGAACGTCACAAAGAGGTTATTAATTCCTTAGGTTGAGATGGATTTCATTGGCAGTGCAAGAAGGATTGGTGGTTCGCTAAATCCATAACAGAGGTTAGACTTATGTAGTTGTTCAAGTGTTGTGGCAATTGCTTTGATTCAAATCAATTCGTTGATTATGGTTTATCTTTATGCATACAAAGATCTATATTGCTAATGGTACTATAGGCATAGTTAAGAACTATTTTTCATCAAAAATAAAGACATTGAGAATTAGTCATCAGCTTTTATCAGAGATTCCAATGAAAAGAAGCTAATTCAAATGATCAAGATTCATACTGACAAGAATGTTGCAGATTTGCTTACAAAAGCATTTGATGTAAGTAGATTTCAATATTTGATTGCTAGTATTGGAATGCTCAATCTTTAAAGGATCGATTAAGAGAATGGTGAAGTAAAAGAATTGAGAGAATTTATGAGTTGAAAAACAAAAAAGAGATTTGTAATAAAAACAGATAGAGTGATTTGGTGAATAAAAGAATTAAGAGAATTTGTGAGTTGAAAAATAGAAAGAGAGTTGAGTGAGATAAAAACAGATAGAGTGATTTGGTAAGAAAAAGAATTATGAGAATTTGTGAGTTGAAAAACAGAAAGAGAGATGTGTGATAAAAACAAATAGAGTGATTTGGTAAGAAAAATAATCGAGAGAATTTGTGAGTTGAAAAACAGAAAGAGAGATATGTGATAAAAACAGATAGAGTGTTTTGGTAAGAAAAATAATTGAGAGAATTAGGAGAGATTGAAAAACAGAAAGAGAGATATGTGAATCAAAAACAGAAAGAGTGTTTTGGTGAGAAAAAGAATTGAGAGAAGTGGTGAGTTGAAAAACAGAAAGAGAGTTGTTTAAAAACAGAAAGAGCGGGACTGTGTGTAAAAAGCATTGAGAGAACTTCAAAATTGAAGAGAGGTTTGTGAGCTAAATGTTAATTTGATGCTGGAAAAGCTAATTAGAAAGAATTGGAGTTAATGCTGCGTGATTCAAAGTTAATGCTGCCTAGCATAAATTACTGCTGTAGAAGAATGTTATTCCACTAAGCAATAAAACTTACTACGGTGGGGAATGGTTGTAAAAAAAAAAATTGATGCTGCTAGGTATAAAATTACTACTGCTGTTGAAAGTTATGTTCTAGGATATTACAACTGCTTGAAAGTTAATGTGCTTGGCATATTACAACTGCTGAAGTGAAGTTGATGTTTTTTGTTGGGGTAGGTTTCATAAATACTTCGATTAAGGGTTTCATTCACTCATTTAATCGATTTTATTCAATTATATACTCTGTAATCACAAACCCTAACTCAATTTCATCATTCATCATTAAAAACCATCACAATGACGACCTTACAGTTTGCTGATACTTACAATTTAGTCACGTTTTTGGCTAAACCCACTAAAAGTGAGGGATTTGAACAAGTTGTTGATTTTCTGAATGCACACACCATAAAGTATGCTTTAACCGTTAATCCCACCATATATACTTCATGTATTAAACAATTTTGGGCTACTGTCAAGGTAAAAACGGTCAATGGGGAACAACAGTTACAAGCCCTAGTAGATGGGAAGAGATAGTGTTATGAAGATCTATTAGAAAGAGACTTTCTATTGGATGAGAGGAAGGTACGGATTGCTTGCCTAATGCTACCATTTTTGAAAAACTTACAAGAATGGGGTATGAAAAACTTTCACAGAAGCTAACTTTCTATAAGGCATTCTTTTCCCCTTAATAGAAATTCCTCATTCATACTATTTTGTAATGCTCAAGTGCTAAGACTACTGCATGGAATGAATTTAGTAGCACTATAGCTTCTACAATAATCTGTTTAGCCACAAACCAAAAGTTTAACTTTCCAAGTATATTTTTGAAAGCATGGTGAAGAACTTGGATAATGCTGGTAAATTCTTGATGTATCCAAGGTTTATACAAGTCTTTTTGTGTAATCAATTGGAGGGGATGTCAAGTCACAAGAGGATTTATGTTTCCACCTCTCAACAAAGAAGATTTTTGTACATGAAAAGGCAAGGAAAAGACTTTTCTAGAAGGGAAACACCCTTATTTCCAACCATGGTGGTTCAAGCTCAAGAAGAAATGGGTGAAGGTTCATCAATGCAGCTGCTCCCATCACAAACATCATTACTAACCTTCTCATCAATCAAAGGAAACAAAAATCTAGGAGGCCTAAGAAGAAGGACACTCAAGTACCTCAGGCTGGTGTTCCTAGTGATCCTACAAATGTAGCAGATGAGGCTATCAATGAGGAGCCTAGTATGCAACTTAAGGAATTGACGGATTTTTCTATACCATAATTACACTGAGTGCTTACTAGCGAATACAAAGGATGCTCACGTTAGGAGATTTTAAGTTTAAAGAAGGAGAGTTCGAAGTTAGAGAAGAAAATAAGGGTCAGAATCATAAGCTTAGAAGATTATTACAAAGTTGTTGATCTGCAAGAGTAGTTTACTTTGAAGAAGCTAGTTTGGGTGATCAGGAGGATGCATCCAAACAAGGGAGGAAAATTGATGAGATTGATAAAGATGCAGATATTACATTAGTTGATGAAACTCAGGGGAGGTATAGAGAGGAAGATATGTTTGGGGTAAATGGCTTAGATGGTGATGAGGTGGTTGTTGAAAGTTGAAGTACAGATTAAAGTATTGAGAAGAGAAAATTGATGAGGAAGAGTTGATGTGGTTGTGTGCTGTTAACATTTCTAGTTAGTGCTGTACAATAACTAATGTGAACTTACTTTGGTCAAAACTGGCAGAGTTGAAGCGTGCAGACCCAAAGACAAAAAGGGTTGTTATGCAAGAAGCCAAGTAAATCAACTCAACAATCATCTTGCATCTACATCACAGGTTAAGAGTCAAGGTTCAAAGGATAAGGTTAAAGCAAAGATGATAGAACCAGAGAAGCCTTTGAAGAAGAAAGATCAGATTAAGTTTGATTAAGAAGAAGCTTTAAGGCTACAAGAAAAGTTTAATGAAGAAGATAGGCTTGCAAGGGAGAAAGCTCAACAAGTAGAAGAAGCCAACATTGCTTGGGATGAAATTCAAGCAAAGATATATGTTGACTATTAACTGGCTAAAATATTGTAGGCACAATAACAACAAGAGTTGTAAATGAGAGAAAGTCATAACTTTTTTTGTACAACTCTTGGAGAAAGAACAAGAAGCACTTTTCGGCTAGTCGTAGTAGAGAAAAGATAAATCGAACCTAAAGGTCAACAAAGAGTTATTTGTGTATTACCTCTAAAGATATGGCTAGGATGAAGCTCAAAGGACTTAACGAACAAGGTCCTTTGTTGATTACTTGATAGATCTTGCTTAGCTTGTAAAAAGGCTCAGTTGTATTAAATAAATCCAAGACAACTATGGTAGAAACTTTGATTGAATATATCAAAGACTATACGGAATGTAGTCAATGATACTAAGAAGAATTCTAATGAAATAGTAACACAAAATTAATACACGATGCTTACAAAAACTTTTAGCCTCAATATACAATGATACACTCTTAATAGTGTTATGGTTTTACCAAAACTTGAAGCTATAATTATCAACGATGTGTGTATAACATTATGCCCTAGGACTCCCTTTTATACACCAAGGAGTCCTACAAGGCTTATAATACTTTCCTAAGTTATCATGATCTTTTCTATAAACAAACGTAATCTCTTAAACAAATAGGTTATACATATATTCTTTACAAATAACTAATACTTATATTTGTAAGTATTCTTGTTCTCCAATCAATCTTTATCCTTTCTCTATCAACACAATCCTTCTAGCAGTAGTAATCACTTAGCAGTTGTAACTGAGCACAAGCAACATTAACAACTTAGAAGTTTACTTTAGCAGTACTAACATGTACTAGCAATACTAACTTTTGTACTAGCAGTAGTAACTACTTAGTATATTTTCAGTCTTCATCTTGTGCAGTCTTAACTTCTACTAGCCAGCAATACCTTTACCTACACAATAATAATTTTACTAACAGTAGTAACTCGCTTAGAGTAGTAACTTTTTTTACTACCAAGTACTAACCTACTTAGCTTATTTTCTTTAGTATTACCAGCTAGCATAAGTTATGCTTGACAACTACTAATATTACATGTTGCAGCAGTAACTGTATGATATCTTGAAGTCTTTAAATCCCAAACATACCTCCCCTAAAGTTGATGTTTATTTCTGATCTTCAGTTTATTAAAGTCTTCACCATCACCAGGAGGATGCATTCAACACTTCTATTGCCCTTTTTTGCTTTGTCATGATCTTGAGTAGTTGATAACACATCTTATTCCAATGGTCAGTTTGAATCTTTTTGTTTAGCATGCTTGTGATTCTTATTGGTGTAAGGGGATATCTTTTCTCAACTAACATAAAAATATGTAGATTTTTAACTCCTGTCACAAAGTGTCTAAACTCTCATGTATTAAATAGCTTCCAAATAGTCACTTTCGTATCCTGGTAGATTTATCCATATTTAACTTTTTATGTCAAGTTCAAACATTACTTTTAGATTCTCCCATAAACACTCTATTCATAATCATCTCTGGCCTTGTATTCCATGTTTCGCTTTGACCAACTTCCCAAAGGGTCTCTAAAGTCTTCTTTATTAATATCTTGAAGATCTTATTCATGATGAATTCTTTTTGAGCTTCCATCTAGCTTTTATCAGATTTGAAGTATCCATCCTTCCATCTTTTTATATCAATTCATGTATTCAACAACATTGGACGGTTTTGGTGGCCTAGAGGATATATAATCAATTGCGTACCTATATCTTTACTATCTCAATATGCCTTTTCATCTCTGCCTCCTCTTGATCATCATCTTTTTTAGCTTCTACATGCTCATTTATCTTCTACTTCCTTGATTTATTAGATTCAAGCTCATCTCCTGCTCTTTTAGAACTTCCTTCTGCTCTTGTCTCACTGCTTTTCACCACCTCTGAATCTTATAGGAACAAAATGAATTTACCTGTTTGTATGCTTTGTCAAAGAGCTTCTGAATTTCTTCATAACTCCTTCCTTTCAACTGATTGTGCTTGTATCCACCCATATTCTTCAGGTATGCACACATTCTATTCCTTATCTGAGTTTTGGTAGGTGGTTTACTTTTTTTGCTTTGCTGCTCTCTGTGCTGCAAAGAACTTTTTCCTTTTAGCTATCATCTCCACTAACATTCTTGACTTTTCTTCAATAGAGAATTATTCTTGTTCTTCAGCTTGGAGTCTTGCAGCTAATTGCTCATCAGCCTTAATCATAGCTTGAACGATATCCAGATCTTCAATAATTTCTTCTCTGCTAGCTTCTTCTTGTGTAACTCTTTCTTTTTCCAACTCTGCTTGTTCTTTAACATGAATCTGAGTGGCCAATTTTCATCAAGTGCAATTTGTTCTTTCTTCTTTAAAGGGCTTTTTAGGCTCAACCATTTTCCCTTGCCTTTGTCTTTTGCTTATGGAAGTTGTGATGAAGAAACTATTGGTGTAAATGCAGATGCTTGCTCCTCCTGATCATGAAAGACAATTCTTTTTGCCTTTGGTCTTGTGCTAGCAACAACAGTAGTAATTGTTATGGCAAAAGTTGTAATAGCCTTTGGTTTAGCTGCTTTAATCTCTATCAAGGTCTGAGCCAGAGTCAACTCATCAACAATTGTTGTAGTACTAGAAGTAGTAACTACTTCACCAGCAGTAGTAACTGGATCAGCAGCACTAACTTCCTTTTCAGCAACTTCTTTTTCAGCAACAACTTCTTCACCTTGTAAATCATCTTGTATATCAAAACAACATTCTCTTCTCATATATCTCACAATCAAGGTCACTTTGCATCAACATAAGATCAGTTTTTTCCTTCACTGTTTGGATGATCCTTTTGGAAGCACCCAAACTGACATCATTAGAGGATTTCCCTGCTAGTGAACGAACTTCCTTAACTTTTGGCCTGAAGTTCTTGAATTCTTTCTCTTTTCCAACTACTTAACTCTCTTTATTAGACTAGCAATCTCCTTTGCTTGAGCAGTCTTTTCTTCCTCTAAATCAAGAACCTGCTTTTGTAGTTTGGTACATAAATTCATCAATTCAGTAAGTGTGCAATCTTAGCTTGCCACTTTGTGGTGGATGACAAGAAGGTAGATATAGGTTCCCATAGTAGCCTATCAGGGATAGGCTCTAGATAGGACTATTCTTCTTTTTTTCTTTTAGACTTTTTCTTTTGAGGCTTAGATAACGATGGTTGAGTAATAATAGGTGTGGAATAGGAATCAGTAGGAGCAACTGAATCTTCACCCATGTCTTCTATGGCTTGAACTATCATAGTTTGAAATAGAGGGGTGATTCTCCTAGAGAAACCTTTTCCTTCCCTCTTCATATTAGCAAAAATCTTCTTTGTATGGGAAGGTGTAACATAAATCCCTTTATGTTTGGACATTCCTTCAACTTGTTTGTCCAGGAACACTTGCACAAACCTTGGATACATAAGAAATTTAACCCCCACCTCCAAGTTCTTCATCATAGGATCAAATATGTACTTGGAAAAGTTAATTTTGGTTTGTGCAAAGACAGATGATAGCAATGCCACAGTGCTCTAAATTTCATTCCAAGTCTAGTTTCTAGCATAAGGCATTGAGAATGTATGGATAAGAAATTTCCATTGGGATGAAAAATAAGCTTTTAGATGTAAAGCTTTTGTGTAAGGATTTTCATCACCAATGGGTGTGATGTTCAAAAATTACATTATTGGCAGGACATTTAATTTTGATTTCTAAATAAGATCATTTACATCTTCCAGTGTGATACTTCTTCTTATTACTAGGGCTTATGTCACCCCGTGCTTCATAATAACATCACACAAGATACAAGAACGACATCTAGGGTTCATTTTGAAATCAACATTATTGCATTACTTAAAAATAGTTCACTTTAACAAAAGTTTAAGAAAATATGCGGCAGAGAATAAAAGTTTTAAAATTGAATTGATGTTTTCAACAGTAGGATAATAGCGTTTTCTTGAAAATTGGCCAATGCATAAACGACACCAAATAGCAAAGCATAGGGACATCCACAGTATGACCTGAGAAAAACATGCTAAAAGGTTCAACTAAAGTTGAGTGAATTTCATATGTCTTAAATTCTGTGTATTTAAAGTGGACACTAGTTCACGGTACGCACGTTGAAGTTATAACAGATACAACTCACATAAAAGAATTAATTTATTGCACTAAGCTCATGACACCGAAGCTCAATTTAAAAGGAAGCATTTTATATGCCAAATAGTATTCCACGCCCTAAAGGTATCTGACCAAGATCACCTATTGACATTCCGACATGGTATATATCCGTTTGTTCGGGACCTCCGAATCTAGTAAGCGCTACTTACCCGGATAGGGATAATTACTCCCAATAGATCTATTTACAACATTCGCGCTCACTTAACCAGTACGGTCGGTTAAGCAATTGACGGTTCATGATAATTCGGGCATTAGTGGTCTATTCGCTACTTAGGCAACACGTAATCAGGAAAAGGAAACGTAAAGTAACTGTGTCCATAGTTTGAAAACAAGCAATGTTTCTCACCCCAAAATAGTAAAGTAAAAGTAGTAAAACATGGGGCTATGAACTCACCTTAGCAAAATGAGCAAATGATAATCACGCAAGTAAAAGGTGATATAGAAATCTAGCCGCGACCTAGAATAATAACGCGTCTCAGAAACACGGAAAGTATGCCAAGAATTGCACAATATGTTCATCACCAAAAGACATCCATGTGTGTTTGCTTTAGTTTGATTAACAAGACATGATGAAATGAAATCATATAGTTTTTCTTTAAGTTTCGGTGTTTATCCAAAAGTTTCCATTTTTAGTAAGTTTCTATTTTAGGAAAGTTTTTAGTTTCGGGACGTTAATACCATCCCCTATATTTGTTAAGTTTCCATAAGTCAAAACGCACTAACTAGCCTTAATTACTTAACTTCTAAGTCTGTTTCGGTAAATTCTTACAAAACTTACTATTTTTAGTAACTTTCTTGCTTTTTCCAAAATATGTTAACAACGTCATTAATCAATATCAATCAATATATAAGTGTTACTATATGTTTCACTAATGTTTAGAAAGTCCAAAAATGTTTAAAAGTGTCCGAAAACCTGTTTTACTATTCACATCAGCACACTATTCACTTGGTTTTGTCAAAAAATGTTTCAAGTTTCATTTGGCTATAACTTGGGCGTTTTAAATCCAATTTTAATGTGCGATATATGGAAAACTATCTACTCGAAACGAGCTCTTCAAAAACTACTTTTAGCATAATGAAAACATTTTTAGGTCGACCAAAACCTCAAAACAAATTCGGGACAGCAAGCACTTTTTGTCAAAAATGCAACCAAAATCCACCCAAACTTCACAATAGTGTTTGATCTAGCCTAATCTCCATTCACAACTAAACCATAACAAAACCACACCTAAATCTAACATAATCCCTTCATTTCTATTGTTGCAACACTCATCAACTCTCATCTCACCAAGAACATAGTATTTAACTAGTGAAACAAATGGAACATCATTATTTATGAAATCTTGTCTTTAAAATCTTTCAAAAATTAAAACACAACATATGGATGTATGGATCTTGAACATATAAGAAAGAATATAGGAAAAACCACAAAGAAAGATTCAAGATACTTACAAGAATGAAGAACAAGAAGTAATAACACAAGATCTATACCCAAAATCAATAGATCTTGAAAAACCCCAAATAATAACCAAACCCTAATTTGTAGATCTTGAAAATACTTGAAATCAAATGAAACCCTTCTTGGAATGACCTTAGATCTTGATAAAATGAAGTATGAAATGTGTGAATCTTGGTAGAAATCAAAAGTATGGATTGTGTGTGTGTGTGTTAGTGTGTGCCGTGGGCTAGGAGAGCAAGAGATGGAGAGAAAATGTTTTTGGTGAAGCAAGGAATGTATGAAATGACTTAAGTCTTGCAAAGTGAGGTTTATATAGTGTGTGAACTAGGGTTTAGGATATTTTTGGAACTGGGAATGGGTGACTAGCAAAAAGAGTGAACCAAGGACCTCATGGTCCTTGTGGTTCGTCCAAAGTAGGCCAAGGAGGGGGGAAAAGGTTCAAGCAAAACAACTAGCCATGGTTCCATGTTTAATTCAAATTCCATAGTGCTATAGTGGTCCAAGGGTATACATGTGAAGTGTAAGAGCCTTTGGCTTATAGTGAGGATAAAACAAGCATGTCACCATCCCTTCTTAATGCATGCATGTGATGGTGTTTTGTCTTGAAAATTCAAAAGATACTCTTGATCTATTTAAGGGTGTGTATGCGTGTGTTTTGAGTATAGGGGGAGTTATGAACGAAATTTTTAGCTTAACAATATGAGATGGATGATAACTAAAGTTTACACGAAAAGATTTCAAGTTTCCGGGGTTCCGTTAGGTCAAAAACACGAAAAACCAATTTAGAGAATAAAGCATAAAAATAAATATCTGGAGTGATCGTAAACTACGAAATACTTAGAAAAGATAAAATAACTCATATAATATCTAAACTAATGAATATCCAATGCCGGAACGCGTCCGATGCCGAAACGCGTCCGATGACGTTTTTCAGATTTACGCGGGTTTACTTCCCGGTAAACCGCCAGATTCAAACATAACATATAAAAGTAAAAAATAATTGTCGGAAAACTTTAAAATATTGACCGGAAATTTTTAGGGTGTGACACGAAGTTTAAGTGAGACAATCGACGATGCCATAACCAAGATCTGGTCTTAAAAGCTTTGGATAATAAACATATTAGAGAGACTTCATCATATCTTCTAGTGAAATTATATACAAATTTGTACCCCGTGAGCCCTTAAGTAGATCAATACCCTCTAAATCACGAAGAAAGCATGAGTGTTTTTGAAATGCCACTTCAAGATCGGAATAACAGAATTGACCCACTGAAAATAAATTGAGTCCAATCCCCTCTATGTAATAAACCCTTGAAATTGTTACATTCCCAATCTGATATCACTATAACCCATAATCACTGCAACTTGAACATTTCCAAATCTAACTGTTCCCATAAACTTTTTGATAAAATTAATGAGCTGAGAGCGCTGCCTGGTCATATGTTTTGAGCAGCCCGAATCCAAGTACCAAAGGACAATTTGTACGACCTGCATTGGAAACGAGAAGAAGATGGAGAATTTGAAACATTGGATCCCCAATTTTTGTTAGGTTTTGAGTTGTTAGAATACCTAGATTCGACAATCTTAGGTTTACTAGTCGAACACACAGTTGTTGTTTCTTTGGGTTTCCATTGAGAGACTCTACTTGATGGTGTATTTGTAATTACTGTTGTTTGAACTTATTTCATTGTATGTACTATTTTAGTGCAAGTGATTCTAGTTAAAAGACACTTATTTCCATCTATAGTGAAAGTTCTTCATGTGGGTAACCATCTATGTCCAACATTTGTAAGAACTTTACCAGTAGGTTCCCATTCATTCCTTTTAACGCTCTTAACAGACTTAGCTATAGCACGCATATTCACATCATTTAAAAAGTTAACAACACACATATCATGATTTGCAGAAATGATGAGGTGTCATTTTATATACTTTTCCAAGGTCATTTAACCTCCTAAATCATACAAATATGCCCAAAATACATGCTTAATTGTTTTTTTGTGTTTTTAACACTTGGATGGCATTTGAAGGAAATACACGTGACTTGGACTCAATTTAGGAAGAAACGGACAATTATTCAACTCTACATGAAAATTGATATCAAAAGGGCATACAAACCGTAGAGATGGCGTCGCAATTCCTTGTGACGGCCTCAGAAGACTCAAGCGACAGTGTCAGGAACTTTGGCGACGGCGTCAAAAGTAGCCAACTTAAAAGAAGCCCTAGAAGATTCGGCGGGGCGACGGCGTCGCAATTAACAAGCGACATCGTCGCGATTGATTTCCTATATATATAAGCCCTAGTTTTTCAGTTTAAAGAGCGGAACTCGAGAGGAATAATTAGGGCGACTTTTATTAGTCTTTTGGTCATTTTTAGGGTTCTCAAACCCTTTTGTATATACCACTGCTCAATGATTAATTAAAGTGAAGTTCTTTTATCCCTTTAATCTTTTGATATGTTTTTGCATTGTTTGATTAAATGTCTCTGCTTTCTATTAACATGTTAGGCTAAATTTATTAGTGTTTGCTTATGATTGCATGAAACTTGGTTTGTCATTCCATTTACTATTGCTTCTTGTTGATGGATGTGCGCGTTAGGCTCTAGAAAACTATCTTCTTAATTGCTTGCGAAGACGTCTAGAGAAACGTGATTGTGTAAAAAACATACCATCGCAATAGTCTTTATACTACCTTGCCCTGATATGGTTGATGACCTTTTAAGTGTTTGAATGCATGTAATATACTCTTAGGGGCCTTGTAATAGTCTTTATACTACCTTACTTGTGCGTTACCTTAACGAAACATTGCATAGATGATGGGTTCATGTAATTCGTTCATGAATTAGGAAATACTTACACATTACATCACAAGGGTGATGGGCAATAGGATTAGGAAGAGCAAACTAAGGAGTAGTGCATGGTTAAGTAAACACATTTATTTACCTATACGAGTTTCCACGTAGTTAGATTAGATATAGTTTATTAGTTTAATTTGTTTAAAATCAAACCCCCTTCAAACCTGATATTTTACTTGCTTTAAATAAATTATAAAAATACAATAATAATATTCTCTCAACCCTTAGACCTTAGTTACATTCGATTTGAGCCTACCCAAACTATTCCCCTAGAGAACAATAACAACCCCTAAGTCTTGCCTATACTACACTTTAATGATTAGGTACTCTGCCTAGGGGTTTCTAAAACTTTTGTGATTTTGCAAAACCCACATCAAGTTTTTGGCACCCCCACCTGGTGAGTAGTCTAGGTTTCGAATTCTATCTAGCTTAGGTCTACTCACTAGATTCCTATCAAATGAGATTTTTATTTTCTTTTAATTAGCTTTCTCGTAGTCTATCTTTTCTTTGTTCCCTTTATTTGTAAAAACACTCTTGTTTATTTTGTAAATAAAGTTGTCACTTAAAATGTATAGTTATATTTATTCTAATTTAGATAAATTAACATGGTTAGCTGAAACCTTGAAGAAAGGCTCCCCTTTAGGCTAGATAGTGATGAATCTCCTTTGAGATCTTACCAACTTTGGAAGATAACCTTCTATGAGGAGGCCCTTAGGAAAAGTGACCAAATGCACCAAACTTGTTAGAAGAGGTCCCTAGCAATGACCATTAAGTTGGATGACATGATAGAATTGCCTAAGTCACAGCCTAAGCAAACATATGAGGAGGATTTAGAATGTGTGATGGTTATGGTTAAGATGCCTAGCTGCATGTCATGGTTAGGTTCTACCGATGCATATGATAAGCATATAGGTAGTCTAGGTATGATGAATAATGAGGTTGGAAATACAAGCCCACAAATTAGTCCATAAATCCTACCATCATTCGAGGAATACATACCACCCGAGACTTACCCAGAAGATGTAGAAGATACTTTAGGAACCCCAACGGAGGTAGAACCTTTGGACCACACAAAACTTGAGTATGTAGGCTTGGATACTTTTAATCATGACATTCCTCTTAGTTCTAGGGAAGTTCCTAGTTTTGATGAACTGAAGCCTCAACCAAATCCCTTACCAATTTATCCACCCTTAGATATAAGTTTAGGAGACAAAAGAGGCCCCGAACCACCCATCAAACCACATAGTTCAGATAGTTTTATGATGAAGGAAGTAGAAAATTAGACCATTCATACACCACCTTCACCTCACGTGACGTCTTTCCACCTTAGGATTGTGTATTTACGATGTCACCCTCGGTGTAGATGACCCTAAGAAACATTATGGATTTAAACCAGGTTTACTATAATCTCTAACTATGAGTTTTTTTGAATTCGGAGGTGATAGAAAATGATTTCTTAGGAGAAGGATTTATTTTACCTGTTAAAACAAATTTTTTAGAAAAGATTAGGATTAAAGAAAACACACCATTTGGAGCATATAATTCAACAACCACTTTTCCAACATATGGCTCCTCTTCACCACAATGGTGTGTACCGTTACTATCACCCACACTTGACCTTAAGTGTAAGGGAACCTCCCCTTTTAACTATTAAATAAGTGTAGAGTCAGGCTCGTGACTAAAAAAAATAAGCGTTTTTCGGGAGGCAACCCGAACATATCTATTTACTTGCTTTATTTGCCTTTTATTTCTTGCATTTTAGGTGTGTCGTGTGCTTTATTCTTTATTGTTTGTTTCTACATGTTTGAATTATATGTAATCTTGCTTTGTTTTGTCTTTAACCTTTTCTTAATTACAATCAAAGGTATTTTGCATCAAATAAGTGTAGGGGGAAATATCCGGTTTTTAAGAACCTTTTCAAACATATAAAATAAGTAGTTTAGATTAATTCACGTCTTGTGTATCTTTTGTTTGTTTTAAGTCATTTGATTATGCTAATTGTTTTTTGGCCTATTCATTTTTTTCCAGGAAATAACTAATAGGATATGCGTGAAAAAAAATTTCTAAGAAAACGAACAAATTTTTTTTACAAAGCCTGGAGACGGCGTCAGGATTATTCCTGACGGTGTTACATCTCCAACTACAGTAAAATTTGTAATTTTCCTAATCCTTGTAGAAAGCCACGATTACATTAGTACGTTCATCATATCTTTATTGCTTTAATAGTGTCTAAACTTTATAAACATGGGTTGTATATAACTATCCCGTTGAATTTTACGCGTGGTGTAGTTATTTCTTGTCTTTGATTTGCAGGTTATATTTGATAAGAAGAAGCCTGGAAGTTCTTTGGATTTTCCCATGGACGATTTTTGGATGACGATTTAGCAGGTTTATCTTGTTTCTTCTCCAATATTGAGCAAAACCAGGGGAGTACTAGTTTCTTTCGCTTTTTCTTATTTTTCCTTTATTCGTTCGTACTTGTAGAATAGTTGGGACAATATTCAAAATAAGTGTAAGGGAGGAAATAAAGCCTTAGAAACTATTTCTTCAAATGCATTTTCTTTATCCTTAAAACGATGAGTAATATACTAAAACGTAGTCTAGACGGAAATTTTGACCCAAATTTAAAAATTTTTATGGCACATACCGGAGAAAATTTAGTATTAATAGCGTCTCATTAGATAAGAGTTATATGACTAGCAAAAAACCTACCACTCAAAATTTCCACCCAAAAAATGTGAGGTTCACCCCTAAATCTTTAGGAATTAAGCACCCATCTTTGGTGCTTAGATAATTTTAACCTTTAGCTTTCTCAAGTTAAAGAATGAACAATCGTGTAACACCTCCAAAATAGGTCGCATCGGAAAGGTAACCGGGAGTGTTACTTTATAATATAATAGCACAGGATATAAGAGACCGACCTCTAATGAGTCGTTTTAAAGATAACCTCATTGATTTAATTGAAAATAAATAAGGTTTAACATTTGTCCCATAAGTTTGCATCAAATGAAGACATCTATTAATTACAAGAGGAAGAGAGTTTGTTAGCTAGTAGAAAATCCATGAATAAAATCTTGAAAAAGTTATGGGATCCAATCACATTAAGAACGTCAAGCAGCTATTCACCTGAGAAATACATGCTTAAAAGTGTCAACATAGAGTTTGTGAGTTCTTACGTTTAAGTAAGTAATAAGGCTGGTCCATAAGATTTTAAAGTGTGTAATAATGTAACACATACAATATCACAAAAAGTAATTACAATTGCACTAAGCTCATGACACTGAGGCTACAACATGTATGTGTGCAAATTTATGCAAAGAATGTGCCCGTGTAGATGTTCAACTTGCAACATCTAAAGTCCGACATGGTATACGTCCGTTAGTTCGGTCCTCGAAATAGTAAAACGCTACTATAACGAACGGGATTTATCATTACCAAATAGATCTATTTATAACAGTTTCTCTTACACAAAGTAATTAACGGTTCATGATAGTGGGCATAGTGGGTTATCGCTACTTAGGCTAACCCACCATTAATCGTGTAAAAATTAAAAGTATTGTACTTGCGTCCTATTCTAAAACAAGTATGTATTCCCTCGTGATATATAAAATTAGTGATAAAATGTAAACGCGAGGCTATAAACTCACCTCGAGTAAAGGTATTGAGTTTTAAGAAAATCCACAAAGGAAATCGTCACAAAAAGTCCGGCACGCAACCTATTTAATTATAGGTCGATTTAAAATAATGCAAGACAAATTAAATAAAACGATGTATTTTATAATATTATATCACCATCTAATAGTTTGTGTTTTAGTTTTATAAGTCAAGATAATGTTTTAACGTCAGTTTCCATTTATTATATAAAGTTACATATTTGCAACGTTCTAATAGCCAAAAATTAATTATAGTCTATCTCGCTCGATTTATTATTTTTATTATCTTTATAACGTCAATTTATTTATAGTCTAACTAGTTTATAAAAATATTCATTAAATAAAGTTTACGGAAGCATATACATATTCGATAAGTGTTACTACATATTTTTCTAGAGTTTTTATAGCTCAAACAGGGCCGAAAACACAAAAAAAACCCCAATATAAATTCCTAATAGCAACTATGTTTATCAAAAATGTGTGTAGGAAACCTTTCTGGAAAATAGTCCATTTTCATTGGAGTTAGAGTGTAACTTCTTTGTTGTTGACTTTCATGACAAAAGAAATGATCCTTATTTCACTCAAAAATCATTCCGAACAAGTATTATTTTATACACTTTAGCCGATTCGGACCCAAAAAGAGTTAAAAAAATACCACAATTTTATAAATTGAATCAAAATGTTTAATTATGCAAAAAACTGTCAAAATAAATATGTTATGTAGGAATCTAAACTTTGAGTTGATTATGACCAAACATTTTAAAGATGGAGGGCCTACCAAGACAAAGTTGAATAACATTAATGTTGATTGAAGAATTAGTCAAACAGTATTTACTGCTCAGCTAAAGATAAAAGATACAAACATTAATGCTGATTGAAGATTAGTCAAATAGTATTTAATGCTGATTTATAGTTTCCTAATTTTATTTGATCTTATCTTGTCTTGTAAACCCTAACCCCTCTAGTATATAAAGAGGGGTAGGCGTCTAGTATTGATTATCCATCATAGTTAGATCTCTCCAATGAGAGTCTAATAGTTAGCTTATTAGTTTATGTAATAGTTCATAGTCGACTGATTAAAGTCGAATAGTTTATAGTTTATTAGTTTATGAATAAAAACCTTGTTCATAACATTGTTGTTCTTATTTGTTATTCCGCTGCGTGATCAATGTTATGATATCCTAGATGGGCAAAACGATCTATGAAGCCTACAATTAAGGTTTCAACAATTGGTATCAGAGCGGGTTGCTCTTGATATCTAGGATTCAAGGTTTTATGGTAGAAGAATGAAGAAGAAACCTAAACACGGACGCGTTTGGATCTTGAACGATGATGATGTTTATGGCTCGTTTTGGAGATTATTTGAAGAAGACATTTGATTATTACTTATTTGATGTTGTAGTTGATTTTCACAGGTTTTGTGTTCTTATCATATCTTAAAGGAGTGGTCACCTTTAAGATAACTTGTTCGTGATTATAAGGCGGTGACGAAGACTTGATGAATCTAGCAAAGGTGTACGATCTACCTTATGATGCTTACTACGTACATTTGCTATCACTTTAAGGAGTTACGTTATTGTGCTCAGTGTCTCATTTAATAGAGGAATGAGGATTTTGTCAAGAGACATAGGTCTACTTATACATAGCAGGTATGAGACTCGACGTCATGTGGATAAACAGGATATAAGACACAAGTTTGGGAAATTCAACTTCTTCAACAAATTCGTATTATTCGTTTTTCTTCATCATTGATAATTTGCTGCTTGGAGCCTACTAAGTCCATGATTCAAGAGATGGTAAACATGTTAAGGGGAAGCTTATTGTTTATTTACCATCTACATGCACTCCTATTTGATTATGACAAAAAGGGGAAGAGTGCATGGATTCAGGGGAAGTTCTTCATCTATATTAGCTTCAGGGGAAGCTTGTGCTTATTGGTTTTGTCATTATCAACTAGGGGAAGATTGTTGGGAATTATACTTTGAGTTGATTATGACAAAACATATTAAAGATGGAGGACCTACAAGACAAAGCTGGAATAACATTAATGCTGATTGAAGATTAGTCAAACAGTATTTAATGCTCAGCTAAAAGATAAAGATCAACATTAATGCTGATTGAAGTTTAGTCAAATAGTATTTAATGCTGATTTATAGTTTCCTAATTTTATTTGATCTTATCTTGTCTTGTAAACCCTAACCCCTCTAGTATATAAAGAGGGGTAGGCATCTAGTATTGATTATCCATCATAGTTAGATCTCTCCAATGAGAGTCTAATAGTTAGCTTATTAGTTTATGTAATAGTTCATAGTCGACTGATTAAAGTCGAATAGTTTATAGTTTATTAGTTTATGAATAAAAACCTTGTTCATAACATTGTTGTTCTTATTTGTTATTCCGCTGCGTGATCAATGTTATGATATCCTAGATGGGCAAAATGATCTATGAAGTCTACAATTAAGGTTTCAACAGATTTCAAGTGTATGATAATGCAACATATGCAAACATCACAAATGTAATTACGTTTCCCTAAGCTCATGACACCGAAGCTCGACATGTATGAATGCAATATAAATATTGCCACATTGCCCATGATGATGTTTTAACCCGCAACATCCGAATCTGACATGGTATACATTCGTTGGTTCACTCTGTGACACTAGTGAGAGCTACTCACTCGGATGGGGATGTCAACCCTAATAGATCTATTTATAACATTCGTGCTCACACAAAGTAATTAACAATTCATGATAATGGGCTCAAAGGGTTATCGCTACTTAGGCAAACACGTAATCATGGTAAAATGTACACTTACGTCCAATTTGTAAAAACAAAGCATGTTTCTCACCCCAAAAGTTGTAAATCATTGATATAGTAAAACATGGGGCTATGAACTTACTTTTAGTAATGATAATGTAGAAAGAAAGCAATGGCATGAAAAATGATGCAAAGGACCTTATCCGCAACCTATGAATAAATAATACATATTTACTAAACGAAAAAATAATAATATAAATACTTGCAATCTTGTCCCCAGTCTGTGCTTGAGTTATAATTGAATTAAATGACATTTGAAAACAATTCCTCGTTTTAAAATAATCAACTTTATTGGGTCAACGTGGTCAAACCGCAAGTATATAATTTATGACTTTGGACATTTAAGAAACTAGGTTGTACATACTTTAAATTATTAGTTTGGGTCGGTCCTTAGTTTGGTCCCTAAGTGCGTTAAACAATTAGATGAAGTATCGTCGTTTACTATTGGAGTTAACTTATATATTACCAAGTTTTAATATGAGATGTTGCAGAGTTTTAGAATTAATTTATGGTTTCGTTAGTTGTCGATCTTGAAAAGTAAAAGTACATTTGAAATCCTAGCTGGGCAGTCTACAATGTTCGTCTTTTAAGTTTTGGCTAAAAACGTTGTTTGAGTGATTAAAAACGATCCTAAACATACGAGTTTACTATGGCAGTTTTACACTTAGGAGAATAGTATGCCCCTTTTATTTTTAGCACATGCTAGTGGCGTGTCCTGAGTTTTGGAATTTATTTGTGGTCTCGACACTCGCTGTTATGCCAAAATAAGGGTACTTTACTAACCTATGACCTACTGGCTATCTATCCTAATTCGTAGTTAGGCATGACGGGATCATTGTCTAGGTTGAAAGTGGGTCGAAAGGTGTGTGTGCGCGCTGTGCATAACAGCTAGGTGCACACAAGGTGTTCGACAAAATGTCGACACCAGTAAAGAACAGCCACTTTCACACGTGATTTACGAGTTCGTTATCCTACCAAAACCCATGACACTCGGTCTATAACTTACCCTATACATCAGACTTTAACTGGAAACTTTTGGTTTTGCCTTACTTCTAATCATTTGCGCGAACTAGTTGTCAAAAGTTGTTAGTTTGGCTGTTTAGGTAATATGCATAAGTCTTGCAAATTTTTCGTACCATTTTAAGTTGTCGTAACTTCTTTGATTCCTAATCGTTTTCCACACTTCAAATTACAAAACAAACTTCTCTTGGTCCACTACAACTAGAAATTACATTAGGGGTCTCGTTTTCTTATTGTACCTGTTTCCCAAAATTACCTATTATCGCGAGTTGATACAAGTGAGCCGTGAACATGGGATCACTCAAACTGATTACTTTGCATATGACCCAACATTTGTCCTAACTAGAGCTTATTCTAGGGTATATTAGGAGTATGGATCAATCATTTGAACCAAATGGTCATGCCTAAATTTTAGGGTTTAGGTCGCATGGTATTTGAATGCCAGGAAGAAACTAGTTTCAAATGGTGGATTTTTCCATAACTTTTATACATAGCTTTTAAGCACACACTAAGCTACATTAATTGCATACACTTAAGATGATAAGGCATAAAAGTGTGAGGACTCACAATAGTTAGATGGAACGTGTATGAACTAGAACCCATACGAAAACCCTAATTGTTTTATGCCCGCTAAATTTAGACCCAAATCAAAGCCAACCGTTCCACACTATACTTGCGCCTTACAGATGCTTTAGTTACAACTACGTAAAAACCCGTTGATTGCTTGATATCGACTAGAAAAGCAAGGAACTTCACAAAAAAGACCAACAGAGGCGATTTGTAGGGTTACGGTTTTCTTGAGTGTGCATGAAGGCAAAATGAGGAAGACGACCTGAGTGTAGTTTGCACGGGAGTGGGAGTACACTCTGCTATGAGTTGTAAGGATTGTGTTCGTGGGTATGTAGCAAGACTAGGAGAACAAGAAGGAGATATATGTGAAAATTGTGAGTCTGTGAAAACACTAACCAGTCAATGTTCTTCTTATAATTGAACACAAGGGTATGAGGACTAGTCAATTGAATGCTCACATGTATGTGTAACACCCATTTAGGCAAGCATCTTGACATAGTGATAAAAAGTCGAATACTGTTGAGGGTTGTATGAATTCAAGGCGTTGGGGAGTAGAAACTAGAAAAGAAAACAGGCTTATGTCGCATGGGTTGAGGGTTTACAAGGAAAAAGGGGTGTGGGCTTTTAACCGATGGTTTTAAGAGGATAAAGAGTTATTTTAGTATAAGATTGTGCTATCCCTTCTTTATTCTATTCGGCTGGGGTATTTTTAAACAAAGAGTGTAGGATTTATTTACTACATTGCAAGTTATATGGGCTCTTTCCTAGTCTTTTTAGTTTCCTAATGTATAAGGATTAAAGTTTTTGGTGTACTTTATTTGAATGGCTTTTATTTTTGATAGGATAGAATAAATGTGATTTTTGCCACTTTTCTTGTTGCGTATGTGAATTAAACAACGAGTATGATGGACTTATGTAAAGCCTTAATGATTGTATTTGACGTTTTCTAGCAAACGTTGAATTTTTGAGCTCACACGATCTAACTAATGCGATTTAAATGGCTAACTGCGCGAATTAAGATAAAGTCTAAAATGAAATAGTAAGAAAAATTTGAAATGACGAAAGTACGGAGTCGTTATATGACCTGAAAAACACGGGGTGTTATATAGGTAGTTGACGGTTCACGAAATTGGGGTCTTTTGGCAAATGCTACTCATGCAATCAAGATATATATATTCGGGTCCAGCATACCGAAAACTACTTGTGTTCAATTTATAAAACTAGCATATATCTCCCTCGCGGGGTTTAATAAAACATTTAAATTTATAAAGGCGAGGCTATGAACTCATCGAGAAGAAATGAAGGAGTAAGTACTGAAGTTAGATCAAGGATGGCGTAAAACCACGGTCGCCTAAGTATCGCCTAGAAAGAATGGTGACTTAGTATAAAGAAAGAAAACGCACACGACGAGAACAACTAAAAGATGCAATGAAGAAATCGTGATCATGATATGGCGTTCTAATTACCTTTAACCAAGTGAGATTTATCCAAGCATCCATTTAGGACCTGATCTAATATACCTTTAAGAATAAACACACTTATACCACTTATTTACCCATTTTAGAAAATCCGTTATACTCGTTAAACCGTTTAAAGCAATCCGACATTATACAATTATGCACTTACGCCGACTTAATAGACCTATATCTCAAAATTTGTAATAGGTATAAACGAACGGTTTTCGCCTCAATCAAACTTAATGAACCTAGTTTACTGATGTTATCAACCAAACACTCCAATGTATCTAGAACCTAAGTGAAATGACCAATTTACCCTTAAGCACATAATCTGAGTTTTGGAAACAATTTTCCGCTTCACCATTTTGATCACATCTCACAATCCGTAACTAGTTAGAACCCCCATTCAAAAGTTTACGTTTAAGTCTATCAATTATCTACAACTTTTAATTTTAGAAAAAAAGTACCTAGGTTCAAAATTTTTAAGATATATTTGTTTGAAAATCTGGGCACAATTTCTAGTTAGTTTCACCATTTTGATGATAACTCATTCATCCGGAATGGTTACGGCTCTATCCAAAGAACCACATGGTCCTCATATATTGTACCCTTTTACCCATGTAAAAACCAGTAGCCTCCAAGTCAAATAAAATTTGTTACAAGCCTAACTATCAGTATCACAAATTCTCGATACACACTAAGTTTGTTTCCACGGTTTTGGTTGTATCTCTACCATCCAAAATAGTTGGAGCCCCATCCAACTCACCACTAGGACCTGAGATATTAAACTAATCATTTATGTAAATAACCAGTAGGTCTTAAGCCAAAAGTATTCCATTATATCACAAACTATCTGCATAACTAGATTCAATGGCCCATTTTGACTAGTTTCACTAATTTGGGCATATCTACCTCATTCGGAGGAGATACGACTCTATCCAATTCACCATATGGACCTGAGATTATAATTTATCCATTTATGTAAAGATACAGTAGGCTCTAAGCTAAAAATATTCCATTAACACACAAACTATCTGCAAGTTACCCATTTGAACTAGTTTCACTAATTTGGCCGTAACTTGGTCATCCAGAGGACTTACGGCTTCATCCAAAGCACCACATACACCTTGTATGTTTCTCTACCAAACAAAGTCATAAAATCACAAACTTCAAGCCAAAAATTATTTGGCATCACACCAACAACCTGCTGTCCTAAATTACTAGTCTCAATCCGCTTCCAAAATCAAATATAATCTAATTTATAACCATCCTAAGCTACTACCTATTGCCATATCACTTTCACAATCACCCAATAACATGCATGCATCATATTTTACAGAAATTAAACAAATTAATTAAACCCATGAAATAAAAATAACAATTAAGCAAGAGATTGTGGCTTATGTAGCAACAATTGAAGAAAACAACGAACCAAACACCCCCTTAGGGTTCGGCCTAGATCGAACCACAAGCAAGAACCAAAATCAAAACTTCCCTTGAATTTGTCAAAACCAAACACCCTCTTAATTAGCCAAACCCTAACTTTTTCTTATTCAAAACCTTGCAATAACACTAGTATTCAACCCTTTTATGCTTTGATTATACCAAAAATCAATAAAATATTCAAAAACCAAAAATTTTGAAAAAGCCTTGCATGTTGATTTTACTTAAAAATAATGGTGGAGATTAATGTGGTATTGATGTAGAAGTGATTGGAATTGATTGGGAAAATTTTTTGTTATTATTTTTGATGGTGTTGTTATTGGTCGTCAAACACAGGAAGAGACGGACTAAATTTTTGATACTATGAGTTTTATAAAAGGAGAGTTTGAATGATGGTAAAACACTATATATATAGAGAGTCAAACATGTTTAATAACCTTCCTAGTTTATATCGACAAAATAAAAATAAAGGGGTGTTTGTTGGGCTCTATATGGCCGGCCATATATGGCTTGGGCTTATGTTTCATAATTTTTTTTATCAATTTGTAATGTATATTTTGTGTTAGAAACATTTAGTTAAAATGTTATAAGGTTTAAAAATACTTTTTTGACACGGTTTCGGCAAAAAAGCGAGAAAAGTCATAAAGTACTAAAAATAAAATAATTAGGTTCCCGGACCAAATATATAAAATTTTCAACTTCTTAAACGCTTAAACGGATAAATTCCTAAGCACGACTCATAAATAGCATAAAGTAAAATACAAGTTTTTATTCAAAAGTAGAAATAGGAACGGAGAATTACTAATCGGCTAAATGGTAAAAAGCAAAATTTTATTCAAAATCATCAATTAGGTTCATAAATCATTTTTGAGGTAGAAAATGTCAAAATCATCAATAGGTTCAAAATCATCTCTGAGGTTCATTTAGAGTTTTTGAAAATGTCAAAAATCATCAATTAGGTTCATAAATCATCTCTGAGGTAGAAAATGTCAAAAATCACAAGTAAAAATAATAATATAATATGGATTAAATATTGACCTTGAAAATACATAATGTTACAGTTATTTAATTATATCATTTAGAATGTTGATTTTAAAACAATGATGGCATGTGTCTAGCTTCTAACTTTCTCTTAAAGTGTCATACTTTAGAATACTAACACCTAAAATGCATGTCTAGTCTCCTAATAATATCTTGCTATATATATATGTATGCACTTGTCTACTAACTTTGTTTTGTAGCACACATCCATATCTTGATTCCTTGGTACCCCAAACAAGGGAGAGTTTACACCGAGGGGGAGCACTTACAAGCATCCTACTCATTTAAATTGAATTCCTCGAACGTCTTAAGTTTTAATGGTAATCTATTTGATCCATGGATCCGCTAGAGTCCCTTTTTAAGGAATGTAATTATCATAGGGATGCAATGAGCAAGGGGAGCTAGGAGATATGTGGTTAAATAGCATGGATTTGGTTAAACCGTGATGATAGAAGACTTTACTGGGATGATGCAAGCTCACCAATAAAGGAAGATAGGATTGGGGATTGTCAAATATGATGAGGGGTTTATTCATACTCCAAATACCTCACCTCCTCCACTTCAAAGTCACCCTCAACCTTGAGGTCCTCTTCTCATACCTTCAACTTATATATTTAAAGTATCTATTTTCCTTTCATGCCTTCTTCTCATTTATCACGAACTCCTCTTAATAATCCAAGAAACACAAAACCACCTCAACCTTATTTCTTATGTTGTCTTCTCATTCCTCCAACCTATATACTTGGATCACCTACCTCTTCCTCATTCCTTCAACCTACACACTCAAAGTACCTAACTTCTTCTTTTGCCTACTTCTCACCTCTCATGACCTTTTCTAAACTATCCAAAGAAACACATAATTACCTTCACCTTTATTTCTCATTTCTTCTCCTCATACCTCAAACCTATATACTCAGAGCACCTACCTTCTTCTTAAACCTCCAACCTATATGCTCCAACCATTATCCCCATAATACCTTTTTGCTTCGATAAAAGGGAGAGAAAGGAGTGTAAACAAGTAACTTTTAAACTTCACTATGTGTTATAGTTTACATAGTTTCTCATCATCAAAAAGGGGGAGATTGTTAGTGCAAATATTATGATATTTAATCTATACGATCTCTTTATGTTTTGGTGATGACAAACATGTAACTAGTAATATGTAACGTAAAGTGCGCAAGTTACTCGTGATCACAAATTATCAATGCATACTTGCATCCACATCTCTCGACATCTCAAGTCTACATCAACACTAACATTTGTTTGCACCCGACGTAAATCACGTAAGGTATGTACAAACAACATTAAACTTGTAGGGTGATCAAAGAAATAAGTTTTTGTCTTAAACTTTATATTTTTATAAATATAACAAAACTATTTCTCAAAAATTATTTAGACAAATTATTTTTGAATTATAAAGAAATGTTTTAGTTGGTAATCATTTTGAATTTCAAAATCTGGTCATTTCCCCCTAAAACAAGTGTCACTTTCACCACAAAAAGACAAAAACAAGAGCGTCTGTCGGGGCGGTCCCTTAAATAGGCCGGCGGCCCTCTTAAATACCGGCGGCCCCCTAATATATCTGGGACCGCCGTTTCCTGACAGGCTATTTTTCAGGTCCTATAAATAGTGGGTCACCTCCAACTATTTTTATAACTCTTTTGCACGATTTTCTTTCAGTTCTTTCTCTCTCTAGATCTTACTAAATCTCTCTAAAACTTTGATCATTCAACTTGGTTAATCTTGTTTAAATGTGATCCAATCTTCTATCATTTCCTTTTTTCCTCAAGTGCAAGAGAAGAACTTCAATCATCTTCAAGATCCAAAGTTATGTGGTCTAGTTAGTTCATTTGTAACATTTGTTACATATAGATCGAGTCCATGTCTTCAAATCTTTAGTAGTGTGTAGATCTGAATGGTGTATGTATTCGGATGGGTTGATTGTGGGTTGATTAGTATTTTAGGCCTTAAAATACATTGGTGATGTGGTAGATTGGTTCTAGCTAAGATTAGGACTCGACACTTAGCTTAGTGTCAGAAAACATTGTAAGCGACGCGGTTTATGTGTTTAGGCCATAAAACACAAGGTTTGTTATGTTGGCCATAAAACATAACGGGTTTGGTTGTACCCGAATAAGGACTCGACATCTAGCTTAGTGTCGGAAAATAATGTAAGCATTGGTATAAGGTTTTCTCCACCGAAAGAGAGCTTGTTGATTAGTGAAGTAACTCTCGAGTTGGATACTCGAGGAGTAGAGTAGGGCGAAGAGGAGCTTCGTGACCGAACCACTATAAATCATCGTGTCCAGTTTGCATTTTCTTTTACCTTTTGCTTTACTTATTTCTCTACATTTATTGCTTTACTTTAATACTTGCATTGTGATCATGATTGCGTTGATTGTTGTGTATATCATTTTACTTATGGTTGTGTAGTTCTTTGTAGTGAATATTGCGAGTGTGGTTGTATTGTTAGATTATGTATTAGTAATTGTAGATCTATAATCAACACTTCTCATATTGTGTCAAATTTGATTGGAGATTTGATACAAAAGATCTTAAGTTTTTAAATGGAAATGTATTCACCCCCCTCTACAGTTTCCACAGACCGTAATAATGATAACTCTCAATTAATGAAAAAACTAGAGGTTCTAACAATAAAAATGGATTCTCAACTCCATAGCTTAAAAGAAGAATTACAAGATACGTGTAACAAATATTATGACCTTAGAGATAATCACGCTTCTAGAAACCGCATGAACGATGACACGCTGATGTGTGAACATCATGAAGCAAATTACATCCAATCTGGAGGTTATCAAAACCAAAATTCTCATGATTTGTATTCTCACGACCTCATTATGAACAACCTCAATCAAATAATGATTCTGAAAAATCGCTCACAGAATTAGTAAACGGTGTGAAAAATGATCTCGAAGATTTCAATAGCTATATTCGTAGCAAAAGAACCGATTACGATAATCTTCATGACGAAAACTTTTGTAAACCCACCCGGGTTTTACCCAACAAAAAATCTAAAACCGTCAACCAAGAACCTCAATCTAAAACAGATCTCAAAAAATTAATCATGAAATTCTTGATTGGTTAAAGAGTTGCAAATATGTTTGTCAAGAACAAGGTTAACGATATGATTCTTAAAATGAAGCAAAACAAAAAGAATTTCCAAACTATCTATAAAAATGTGGAAAGAAAAATAGATGAGTGGTCGAAGTCACAAAACGTCCCTTCAGAACAAACTGATAAGACTAACCCACCTCCTTCAGCTCGCACTGAGCACGTGAATGCCGTATTCACCGTGAGTGGAAAGTCCGATGATCCTCTGAAAATTCAAAAAGATCCACCACCTCCTATCATCGTTAACAATAAAATCGAAAAAGATAAACCTATTAAGACAACAAAAAGGGACTATTACTAGTCAAATCAAAAGAACCTCCATTCCTTGTGGAGTACATACCAAAAATCTCGTACCCTCAACGTTTAAAAGTGGATCTGTAACCTTTGCAAATTTCTAAAACGTTAATGTTCTGTCAGATTCTCTATTTTGTTAACTTTTACTGTTTTCTTCAGGACCAGTTACAGTGATAACGGCAGTCAATCTTTATTTTAATCATTTAATGGTTCTATTAGTCCTAGAATTATTTTTTAGTGCTTATATCTATATTTGATCAATTTCTAAGAGGTTTTTCTCGCAAACGGCTTAAAACGTCAAGCAACGTCTGTTTATTGTTCGTATTAAATCTAAAACAGTTTATGACTATAAGATTTATTTCTTTAATATTCTAAGACTAACTAAACATATTTTTACATTTATTAAAAATTACAAGAACTTCCAGGTCACGTTTTAAATCACGAACAAAGAGCGATAGTTAACCCGACAAGAGACAAAACAACCAAAAACCCCTTAGGATGCCATAGAAGGCCGGCCACTACAAGGAGACCACAAGGCACCCTTTTAGGGGCTTAGTCTCATGCATGCACATTCCATTTTGTCTTATATCATTCCAAAAACACACACTTGACTCAAAAAAATCACACACACTAAAAATCTTTTCTTTTTCTTTCTTTCTTCTTGTTTATTGTCCATTTCAAGAACATGAAGGTCTAAGTTCATCCGGGTTGATTCCATTGGTGCTTGGGTACATAAAAACAACATAAGGGCTGTTTATCTAATTTTTAATCCTCTTCAAAACCCTCTTTGTAAGTCATCATTCTTTTAAATATTTTTGTACTTTTGAATGCCTAATGATGCATAAATGTTAGTAGTACAATGCGTTTTCTAAAAATCAAAAGCTAAGATTTTCAAAAATAAAACTTAAGGGTGCATTTGGGGTTTGAAGTCGGAGAAAGGAAAAACAAGGAAAATCCACTTTGATATTTTGGTTGTGATGGTTGAATAACATTTTTATATTTTAGCTTATTGCTTATTTGGCTTAAAAATAAGCTCTCGGATAGGTTATTATAGCTAAGCTCTCGGATAGGTTATTATAGCTTTTTTGTGGCCTTATATGTCTCAAAAATATTAAGGGTCAAAAGAAAAGTGGTTTTGGTTATTTACTACTACTTTTGTTATATGTTTATAGCTTATTTTGGTAGCTTATTTCAAGAACTAAAAGTACTATGTAGCTTAATAGCTTATTTATAAGTTATATATGTTGGTTTTGGGCTTATTAGGCCACGGACCAAAAAGGGACAATAAGTTGTGGTTTATTTGTCACCTTTTTGTGGTTCGGCTTATTTTCATGGTTTTTAGATGTCTTATTTTAAGTACTAGAAATACTTATTCGCATTATTTTATAACTTGTCGTTTATTTTAGACTTGTATAAATTTACGGAAGTGGTTGTTTGGGCTTATACATGTCGCGACCCAAACCAAGGCCCAATAAGCTTCGGCTTATTTTTTGGGCTTTTCGTTCGGCTTATTTTCTACTTATTCGTAGTGCTTATTTAAATTGATATATTAGGTTATTAATATTATCGGACTTTTTGTTATTTGGATATTGGGCTAAATATTGACTAAGAACTAAAATGTGTAATTTTGGGCTAATATTGGGCCTTAAGGCCCAATAAGTGAAAAACTAGTGAACTTAAGCGTTTAAAACGGATTTTGAAACATTTTGTACTTGTATAAGCTAGAATAGTTAAAATAGTCGTTTGGAGATCATGTTTTGAGAAAACGTTACGTAAACGTAGATTTTGGCATTTTGTCGGAAATTTATGATTTGAGGAAAGTGTTTGAAATTAAGGTTTTGAAACCTTGGAAAATTTTTATAAACAAACGGGTCATGCTGAAATTTTATAAAAATACTATGCTTAGAAATATTTCACAAAAACTTACTTTTTCAAAATCCGACAAAAAGACGAAATAATAATATATTATTATTTTAATAAATCGACAAAAGGACGAAAAATATATTTTATAACTTTATAAAATATAAAACTCTTACAATTCATATTGTGTATTGAAAACGTGTTAATACTCATTCTATAAGCACTTAATCTAGGTAACTTGAAGTTACCGGGAAAATCGTCAAAACATAACCTCAATAAGTGGTTAGTGTGGGAAGTAGAGGAGACGGAGGAAATAAAGAGGTTAGTGAGAATGCAAACCGAGAAAGTGGAAATAAAAAAAGATAAAATGGAGGTCAAGGAAAAATAAAGGGGAAAGGAAGAGAGTGAGAAGTAAGAAGGGAAAGTAAAGAAGGTGTAGAAGGGGGTGGGAGGTGTAGGGGGAGTGGGAGGAAGGGCTGGGTGGACACTGAGGTCGTCGGGGTTGTCTTTGTGACTGATGGTATTGTGGGTGGGTGGTTGTGGATGGTGTGTTGGTGTGTGTGTTGTGTGTGTAAGGTGTGTTTGATTGCAGGGTTGTGGATCTGTGAGTGAACACATTAATGTTTGTAAGTATAGTACACTCGATGATAATATTAGGCTAGGAAATAAAGGAAGTAGAGAATATAGATAAAATAGCACACAGACGCGTGTTATGGATGGTATAGTGTGTTGTAGAGAAGTTCAACGGAACACACACAGGAGGTGTAACGAAGTAATGTAGAGGCACTTGAGATTGGAGAGTGACTACACAGCATGTTTAGCAGGTACGTCACAATATAAATTAGAGTGTATGGGGGGGGGTAGTGGGTGAGGGGGTTGGGGGGGGGGTAGGTGGGTAGGTGGGGGGGGGGGGGGGGGGGGGGAGGAGAGAGGAGGGAGAGGGGGGAGGAGGGCGGGGGGAGAGAGGGGGGGAAGGAAGAGGGAGGGAGGGGAGGGGGGGGAGGAAGGGGGGAGGGGGAGGGGCGGGGAAAGAGGGGGTGGGGAGGGGAGGAGGGTGGGGGGGCGTAGGGGAAGGGTGAGGAAGTGGGTCATCGGATAGGGTAGAGGGCGGCGTACGGGCGGTCGCGGGTGTTTTGGCTAATTCAATGTCTCTTTGCTCTGTGGACGGGGTTACCGCTTACCTCAAGTTTGTTGTCCTCCCTGCGATTTTGTTTTCTTTTCAGGTCGGTTCGTACGTGCTGTTTGCTTTTGTTTTGTTATTGTCTGTTTTTCTTCAGTTCTCGACCTTTTTTTTTCTTCTTTTTCCGTTTTTTCCCATTTCCGCGCTTCATGTTTGTTGTCGCTACTCCTTGTTTTCTCTTCATTTTCTTTTTTTGTCCGGCTAGCTAGCCTATGATCTTTTCCTAGGTTTCTGTGCTTCTCTTGTTTCGTTCTTTTTCACGTTCAGTGTTTTTCTACTTTTGATTCCTTTTTCTTTTCCTTGTTCCTTGTGTTGACTTTTGAACTGTCTGATACTTGGTATTTATCACTGACTTAAGTCTTCCTCCTTACCTTCTTTTTTATCTCTCTCTAACTTCGTCTTTTTTCTAATTTTCCTTTGTTTGACTCTGTTTGTCTTTTTGTCGGGTTGTCCTTTGCGGTGGATGTTCTCTTGTTGTTTCTACGCGTTTTATGTCTGTTGCCTGTGATAGGGTGATGTACGTGCTTTTAGTTTTGTTTCTTTTATTTCCATTTCCGGTTTCTTGTTCCAATCCTGCTATGTTTTCGTTTTCCTGATTTTGGGTGTTGTTGTTGGTTTTTATTGTGATTTACGCTTGCTTATTTTCTTTCTTTAATTCATAGTCCCTCTCTGCTGTAGTGTATTTTTCTTTTCCGCTTATGATGTCTTGTTTTTTTTTCTGTTTGCTGGGTTTTAAGTTTTGTTCTCTTGTGTGCTTCCTGTCGATTAATTTTCTATCCTTCATTTGTTTTTTTTTCTTCTCTTCCCTAGATAGTGTGCTGAGGTAGTCTGAGGTTTGTGGTGATATTGGGGGGCTGGTTTGTATTTGCTATGTTATTTTCGTCTGGTATTTTCTTTTCGTGAAACCGGGTTGTGTTGCGTCGTCTCGTGGTGAGTTTGTTTGAGTGTTGGAGTGTCGGTGTGCTATTGCCCTCTCATTTTGTTTTTTGAATCTGTGGGTCTTTTTTGGGTGTTTTTTTGTTGGTTGGTGGTGAGTTTGAGCGGGTGTTTGAACGAGTTCGTTTTGCCTGCTTTGATTTTTCGTTTTTTTCGTTGGCGTATGCTCCGTATTCTGTGTGTTGTTTGGCTAGGGGCGTGGTGCTTTGTGGTTGGTGTGTTAGTAGCAGGGTGAGGCGTGGGTGTTTATTGCGTGTAGTCCTTGGATGTGCCGTTGACCGGTAGCATGCTTGTGGCGTGTGCTCGTTGGAGGTGATGGTGTTTGTTGCTGGTTCGTGGCGGGAGTTGCTGTGTACCGGGCTGTTTTGTAGTGCTTTGCTTGTTTGCCATTATGGGTGTTTAGGGTGTTAGCCTGCCGTTTTTTGTGCTCGTTTTCTTTTCATGGTAGTTGTTTTTTATTCTCTATACGTTTGTCCGTTCCATTTGGGCGCCCTTGGCCTTTGCTTTTGGTACACGTTAGTTCCGGCCCTTGCGCCGCCTGTGTAATACTTTTACGGTTCGTGGTTTTTATTCCCCCGCACCCCCCCCCCCCCCCCTATTATTTCCTGCTCTTCTTATTCTTGTCTTCTTATGTCGTTTTGGTTCGTCATTCCGGATTCCTTGGTGGTTCTTTAGGTAGCCGGGGGTTTAGACTGTGTGATTGAGTTTTTGTGTCCTTCCGTTGTGGTTTCACAGGTCTATTTATGTTGTGGATGTTCGTGGTTTCTAGCGTTTTACGGGCTGGGGTTGACCTCTCGTAGCTTGTTATTTTCACGCTTGTTCGGCACTGGTTAAGTTCCCTTCTGATTCGATAATGTGTTGTGTTTTTGCTCGGTTGTCCTTCGGTTGTTTTCTTGTTGGTTTTTGCTTTTTCAATCCCAATTTAGTCTGTTGGTGTGTCTGTTGGTTTTTGGGATGGGCCTGCTGCCGGGGTTTGCGTCGTCTGGTGGTAGGCAGTCGTGCTGGTCTGCTCGTCTTCATTTTCCATCTTTCGGTTGGTTACCGACGTTTGGGTTGTGGCGTCTCTTTTTTTGGTAAGTGTGGTGCTGCTGGTCTGCTTTATATTCTCCTGGTTCTTTTAGTTTGTTCTTTCTTAGTTTTAACTTTCTTGTCCGGTGTACAGGTTTTAAAGTCATGTTCGTTTATTTTGGCGTGTTTACTACTGCATCGGGTTTTTGCTTCTGGTGCGACAGTTTCTAGCGACAGAAACAATTAAAGTCACAATGCTTAATTTGAATATTTGTGACGTTTCAATACTTGATTGGTCAAACAGTCATTATGACGTTTCAAGTAAATGTTCGGTCAAACAATAAAAAGATAAAAGTCACTTATCAATTATATCAAGCAATACAATTGTTTGGACATATCTGTTCGCTTAATACTTGACTTAATAATATTAATATATATTTATCTACATATTAATAATATTAACCAATATAATACATGTTTAATACCTTAAATTTAAGACTAAGTCATATAGCCCATCATAACTAGTCAATTCAAGATATATAACAATTAAACACATTTATATATTGTTCTCATTCATTTGTCTATGTGGGATACATACAATATATAATTGTTAATAAAACCCATAAGTTCCAACAATGTAAAGCGTTCGGGAGAAGTGGACGGGGTGAACGTCGGGATTTTCAAATAGATAATAGTTTTTTTTTCTTTTCTCTTCATAATGCTCATTTTTCAATTCTAATGCTTTATAAAGTAATATTTATGAGTTGTTCTACATATTAAATTTAGGATATGTATTAAAATAATTTATCTAATGATTTTTTATTGTATTAAATTTATGATAAAAAAGTTTGTTTCATGTTTACACAAGCTACTTATTTATCACATTGTTATGATTTCATATATACTTTACTAGTTGCAAAGCCCGTCTGATGGACGGGCGCGCTTTTTGAGTATCCTTGAAAAAAATTTAAGTAACGGTTAATGAAGTACGAACAATGTTAAATTATAATAGAGTGAATAACGAACAAAAAACACATGAACAATAATCCGATAAGAGGAAATATAACTTAATAAAGTATCCGTAATTACAAAGTATGTAGTTTTAGTTCAAATTCGATGGAGAGAATGATATATTTTAATAAATATCACTTTGTAACAAGTACCCACCAAGCGTTCTTGCTCTGATCCTCTCCCAGAAAGCAGCTTTTCTTAACCTCTTAATGGCAACATCTGAACCTCGTCATCTTCATGATAGACCGTTCCATATGTCCCAGCACTCAGCTCTTTTCGTTCTTCAAGTTCAACATTCTTTATTATCTGCACACGCGGTTAAAAGATACTGTTAAGAAAATCAGCCAGCCGGATGTTTGCATCATATTCACCACATTTCCCATATGTAAAAGGCTGTCATGTGTAAACATTTTCTTTCTTCATAATCTTATGGTACGCCTCCAAAGTGTCAAAAATACCCCAATACCAACTGAGTCCTTTTATTGAAGGGAACAACCTGTCATGATAAGCCATATATGATTTTGCTTTCCTAAATGTGAACGATTACCAAATTTACTCATTATATAATAAATAGTATTGTACCTGGATACCATGCATATCGGCTTCCATTTCAGCTATTAACGCATTATTAAACGGTCCATCCTTGCATTCGTTCTCTATTGCAATATCATGCGTAATAAGGAAATAAACACCTAATTAATAAGTCATTCGGACGACTAAAATTTAGACATATCAATATTACATAACAAAGTTACAAACCTCGCTACTCAAATTTGATAGAGAATGTTCAGCTTCTGTTACACTTGTAGGAATAGCTTTACTGGTGCCGTCTCCAGACATGTGTGTCTTGGTATGAATTTCTCCATGACCCAAATTGGCATCTAATTGTTCCATATAATTGATGTTTTAGTTATTGAATGTCACTTCGGGCTTAACCTCAGCACCGCCTATCGTGGGTACCCTCATCGAAGGAGCATTTGACTCTTTTTGACACAGACTTGATGGTTGAACAATAGATGCCTCGGATTTTAAAACACCAGATAAATGAGAAAGCAAATCATTAAACGATCTATTAGCGTCAGCAGATATATATGGTTGTTATTGGTCCCAATATAGATCGGGTGCTGATTTTCAGCCATTTGTTGTCGGTTATTGCTTGTAATCGGTTGCATCATTGCATTCGACATAGGATTCAGGTTCAATGTTTGGAACTTGCAGGTTATGCAGTGGTTGGTCAACTACACGGGAAATTTAAGATTTCAATTGGAAAAAACTATGCGTAATAAACTCTCTTAATGTCTTATGTAGTTATATTTATTCAATAGTTCAAAGTTGATGAGATATTAGGCGAGTATATCGACTCAAGAGCATATAAGTTTATGGAAAAAATAATTAACTTTATAGTTTCCATGAAATATGTATGAACGAATCCTAAAAAACAAACATAAGACCCCCATGAACCGCAATCATTAACGTCTTTTGTCATTATCAGTGACATCATGTAAAAATGTCTTCAACAGATTCGGTTTTAGTTCAAGTGCTAAATTAATATACATGTTCATTGTTTATACAGTCATCTCAACCTTAAGAGTCACAATAGTCTCAATTGGGCATGTTTGAATAGATAAATATGTTTTTACTCGTAATATACATGACATGGCTACAAATTGATCTACAGCTTACCACAAGCTTCGTAAACCTATGGTTGGCACTGGTCATGGGTTAAGTTGTCATATATCCGAATAAATTGCTACTGTCCATGTGTGACAATTTTTGGCTCTCAAAATTAGTAAGTCTAATACATTATGCGAGAGAAAAAACACACACTTGAAGTGATGTCAGAATAGCAGTAGCATCATAAATTTAATGACACACATTTTGAAAGATGTCTAAGCATATCCTTTTTGTCTTTTTTTGAAGTATGTCTAAGTATAGTCTTCAATCATCATAACCTGTTTCACAGAAAAGAGCTCATGAAAATAAGGCATCATAATTAACAAACATATATAACATGGAGGGGGTGAATATACTTGTTATAGTTGGTTGCTAAAAAGGAGATAACATTCGACAGTTACGTCATATCATCATTATTAATATATTAGCCTAGTAGCTTCCAACTAATATAAGTAAAGGACTTACACGCTCTTATGTGACACACATTTTGAAAGATGTCTAAGCATATCATTTTTGTCTTTTTTGAAGTATGTCTAAGTATAGTCTTCAATTATCATAACCTATTTCACAGAAAAGAGCTCATGAAAATAAGGCATCATAATTAAAAAACATATATAACATGGAGGGGGTGATTATGCTTGTTATAGTTGGTTGCTAAAAAGTAGATAGCATTTGACAGTCACGTCATATCATCATTATTAATATATTATCATAGTAGCTTCCAACTAATATAAATAAGGGACTTACACTGCTCATTTGGGACCAAGAATGTGGTGAGCGTCGGATATAGAGCATAGTACATCCCAAAATTAGAGAGTTGTAATACACAAAACATCATGTCCAAGTTAACAACAAATATAACCTAGGAGGTAGCGGATGTGCCTTTTAGAGCCATATATCCAATAACTATTATTAACATTAATGGTAAGATTCAATTATCATTCGTAGATGTTTGGATAAATAAACAGCTTCATCTAATCATATGATCAGAAGAGAAGCAAAAGAGAAGCAGTTTTATACCGTTTTAACAGAAGAAAAAGAATGTGTTGAGAAAAGTGGTACTCTCTCAAAGGGATGAGTGTCTGCGTGCCTTGGGTTTACTTTAATCCTGGTGTACTTTTTAAAGTAACTTAACATAGACACATCAAAAAGTGATCATCAAGTGGAACACATTATGACAGTCTAGAAAAATATGATATCGAATGTGGTAAACGCAGACACCAAAATGGGTCAAACTGATTAGTTTTGATCCATACCAAAACCAAAATTATAAAATTACCTAACTCTTGAAGATCAGCATCTAGCTCATTTTGAGCTTCTAATTTGTCCTTGAATATCGTATGGTTATACTCGAGCGGCTGCTGGCTTATTTGAGCTTTTGGTTGTCCTTGAACAACGTATAGTTAGACATGAGCAGCTGCAGGTTGGAGCACAACAGGTTCTTTAGCTTGGTTGGCACTGCAGCAAGAAAGTTACATTGCATCTAATTGGATCAAGAGGGTGCTTTTAAGAAGGGTATTGATCTAGCTTGGTTGGAACTGCAGCAAGCAAGTTACATTGCACCTAACAGGATTCATTGACACATATATAGAATCTAAGTTATCATTAGAATCAACCTAAATGAGTGTAGGATAGTCTCTTAGCTAAACATAATCGGTTTTCCAACCATTATTCATTTTAATAGGTTACCCTCTAACATACTTCCAAATTTCCAAACATAATTAATTTACGTTTATTCTAGCGCACGAGTTAGCTAAATTTAGTCCGCATATCACTTTAATAGGTTACCCTATACATACTTTCAATTTTCTAATAATTAATCAGCCGTGTTTCAACTTTTAAATCAACAATGTTGAATTTAAAAAAAACACAAAATCAATTCTTACCGAGATTATAGTTTTACATTGATTCTGAAATCATTTAGTGTGGTAATTTATGGAACTTTTATACCTGGTGCATATAAGTCGGGGTTGTGATACCTGCCAAATTACAATGATAAGCAACTGATATTTAATATAGTAGGTGATAAAACAATAGATGCCAGATCCACTTCTTGTTGTCAACTTAAAAGTATATAACACACAATAGTTTGGATTGGTTTAAGTGGTATGAAAAAACAACTTATAATATCAAAATGTAGCAAGTCTGACCTCATGTGAAACGCTTCTGAAAGCGCTTTCAACTTATAATATCAATATGTTGAATTTAACGCCCATCTTCATGGCTTCCTTGAAAGATGAAGCACCAACAGCAAGATTCATAAACTCTTGCATTGCAAGCTTGTTTCCTGCATGTGACCTCCACTCATCACGTTGAATGTTGGGACACGCAACACCAAGGACTTGTTTCCAGCAAGGTTTGCAATGTGCTGCATATAAAGACAAAAAACTTGGCAACTAAGTTAACATATTCAAATAAGTTAAATTGTAATTTCAAGAGCTACAGTGCACGCGGGTACCTGGTAAAGAAGAATATTTTTAACTAATGCTCATGCTTTGCACACAGTAAGTGACACTGCCAGTATAGCATTTGCACCAAGCTGGTAGACATGCATAAAATAGTTTAGGAAAAGATGATAAATTAAGGAAACTTTCATATACTGGATAACTAAATGCTAAATGACATGTGGTGTGCCATTACATTATGTTTGCACCAACCCATTCATTTACAATTCCGTCAAGCTCTTAAACCATGAATTTGTCAATTTTGGTCTGTTATGTTGGGTCCTGTAGGGGCATACAACATATAATTAGATTACATAGAGTAAAACAGTATGGGTTGTTAATCAAAAAGAGAAACAAATTGCATAGAACATACCTTTTCAATCAAAGCAGCTGAAAGGATCGAGTTGACATTGTCTACAGCCCGCACTCAACATAAAACACACATATTTTGGTTAAGTACCAATCATAATATTGAACCATCTCCATATTTTCACCACCAAATATGACGCATAAGCATTACGAAATCGTACAACATACATCTCTGTAAGACTATATCTCTTAATCATAGGCAATAAAAAAACACTTGAAATAAGCTTGACTATTAGTCTACACTATGAAATTCATTCAAGCATTTTATCGAACACATGATGTACAATATTTGTAATTACCAAATTACCTACAATTTAAATTATCATATACCAACCTGGGATTGGGATTGTTGAATCCATTTAAAGATTCAACAAACCCATCAATAAATATCACCTCATATCGAGGCATAGTTGATTTCAAAACTAAAATCAATACTTAAAATTCAAAATTACAAACAAAATAAATCCCTAAATCACCATACATCAAAATTGACAAACTAACCTAATTTGATTCAATCTGAACAAATTAAATAAAGGATTACCTTCAAAGATGATTCTGAAAATAAAGATACAGAAGATGATGGATGGTTAGTTCGATTCTATTATGGCAAAAACTAAAAATAAATTATCTTAGAAACAAATAACTAAAAAAATACCTATGATTTGTGGATGATATAACCAGATGATCTCGTGTGTGTTTACAAATGATTTATTGTGTGTGTTTAAAGCTGATTTGGTTTTTAACAATGAAATTGATTGATAGGGTGTTACTGATTGAGAGGAAAGGCCTAATTTTCAGGGCGTTAGTTTTGCAACTAACTTGGCGTTTCATTCTATTGAATTTAAACTACTTCAGATACATATTATGTATTGTATTTTGTTTTTTGCAAAGGGATTACATTTTTGTTTTGCAAAGGAATAACAAAAGGTTTGGCTTGCCTAATTGGTAGATGCATTTCTTTGTGGGATCAAAGACTCGGGTTCGAATCTAATTGTTGTTGTTTTTTTAAATAACACACGAATTTGTTTGCTTATGTGGCAATAAAAATGCTAAGGTGGAATTCGAATGATGAGGTGGCATTCTTAAAATGGTGAGGTGGCAAATTTTATTGTTGAGTCAGCATTCTTTGGTGATGAGGTGGCATTATTTGTTGCATAGGTGGCATTCTTTGGTGATGATGTGGCATTTATGTTGCATGAGGTGGCATTGTTTTATCCTGATATATATATATATATATATATACTTCGGTATATTCTCTTTGAGTCAAACTTGCCGACCATCAACCAATAATACCAAAGACAATTGTACAACACATTTAAGACTTTTATGCATCAACCCTAAACATACATTTAAAGACATATGTCTGAAACAGACATTAACTGGACTAGGTCGTAAATGGACGCCGTTGCACCCTATTATTCAAGCATCTTTTGTTAGCTACTTATCATCTTTGTTAAGGTGAGTTCTCGTAGCCCTACTTTTTAAACTCTTTTCCGTTGGAGGAAAATGATACTCAAATCTATTTCAGACTGCTTTTACTACTATGCAAAACCTCTTATTTCTCTTTGGACAATGCTATGTGCCTATGATTGCGTATATGAATGATATATTAATGCTATGAGACCTATTTATGCAAAGTTTCACTTAGACTTCTGCTCTATACTACTTAGTCGACTGTGTAGCTCCAGCTGGTAGGCGATATGTTTGGAAATCTATAAGCGCGCGGATCACTATTGACATGTTAAATTGGGTTTGGACTACTATGGTATGATGTGTTGTTGGAAATCTAAATACTATTGCTTGCATTCTTCTTTCATATTTCACTATTGTCCACTCTTAAATTCTAGCACAGCAACTGGGTTTACTTCTAAACCTATGAGCTTACCAACTTTATGTTGACCTTTTCGAGTATCATTTTCAGGTGATGTGAAAGCTCAGTGATATTCAAGTTAGCATGCCTATTAGCAGACTTAAGATCATCCGATGAGGATTCATTTCTTTGAAGACTGCATTTTAGGAGTTTATCTATGTTATGTTCTGATCTTTAGACATGTATCTCTCTGACTCTGAAGAGTTGATTTGTAATAATTTCAGACTATGTGATGTGTTTCTCGACTTGTCTTGGCACGAGTTCCATACTTGTTTTCGGAGGACGTCGTAACACTTTGTTTCAATGCATTTAGTATTCTCTATGTTGACGCCTTGTGTTGTGACGATCAATCCCTCCGTCACGCCTTAAGTTTCCGCCTTAGTCGGGGTGTGACAGGATCATTCCCATTTGAACCGTATCGTCAAAGAATCTTAAATCTAGTTAAATAAAAAATAATAATAATAATAATAATAATAATAATAATAATAATAATAATAATAATAATAATAATAATAATAGTAAAAATAGTAAATAATATTTATAAATCTATAAATAAAAAATAACAAAATATATATAAAAAACAAAAACTTAGCAGTCTTTAAAGTACGATGCGCGTCGTACTTTGACTACTCTATTCAAAAAGAAATTTAACGAATAGGTAGAGCTTGGATTGGTAGTAGTCTTACACTTGGGATGTGACATATATTTGGATCGCTATATACGTGGTTGAATTCAAATGCTTGTGATGCCGTCTGTTTGGCGCTATATCTTTCATAATTTAACCGTATACTTATGAGCCCCATGAAGTCTCGTTTCTCTTATATTTATTCTTCATATTTTTCTAACTTTAAGTTATTTTTTAAATTATGCATATTGCTAAACTTAAGTGGGGGAGGAATGAATTTGAAAAATGAGACTCATTTTTATAGAACTTATATTTTTTGTTCGCCCTCAGTAATCTATAAATTTTTATTTTTATTTCTTGTTACTCAGGTTAATATATTAGAATAAAACGTAGTTAATAAATAAAGTTTTTGAAATCAGAGATGTGTCCCGATTGATAGAGCAGATCCATTTCGGGATCGATGACATTACTTGCGCATTTATAACCATTCCAGTAAATATGTGAGGATTTCGAGCCTATTATTATAAGCATACATCTTTTATGCTTGATTTCTTTGTTAATGAGTGTGCCGATAATTTATTGATTCTAGAACTTATGCTTGAAATCATTACCAGAACGCAGTGAGATCACGTTCATGTGATATAGGTATTTTTATGTGATAAAGAGGTAACTTATGATTTAACCCAAATTATCCCATCCATTTAACACATTATTAATTCTTTTAGCTAATTACGCTGATTAGCTAACAACTCAAATAAAACTCGTGTGTTATCACTCATCTTTAGTGCTAGGTACCCCTAGCTTAACTGCTGAGCCTTTCTTTTTTGTTTCTTATATCCAATTAAAATAAAAATTCAAAAAATTATAACCTTCAACCTTGCCTTACCCATTGTCGAAAGTCTAAACGGTTGGTTGCTAGGTGCTTGGTATGTTTGGTTTATTTTTGATTAATAGTTTGTTCGCACTTTGTCATAAGTGTTGTGCCAATACAACAAAATTAAAGGATGCATACTTCTATTTCTTATTTTTTATGGTGTATGCTTATCTCAAGTGTGAGAAAATTGTTAATTGTTCGAATGTGAAGGGTGGATGATGTAAAAGTATTAAGATTTAAAAAAATCAAAAAAAGAGAATAAGAAAATAATGTGTGACGAAGTATGAATTTTTGGTGTGTTGGTTGCTTGTGAGGCATATTGTTATATCACTTGTACGAGTTAGATGGAGGATTGTTTGACCACCTCACTGGTTGTGGTATGTTTAGTAACCAGCAACATGAGTTCTTGGACTTGTTGACATGTATTTTAATTATAAAACCATTCCAGTAAATATTTCCCAAGCTTTATCCATACCCCTTATAAACCCATATCTTAATGTTATAACCCAAATAAAAGCCCTCTATTAATATTTATACCTGGTGCTTACGCCACATCGGTGTAGTTTTGTTTCTTGTACAAGCTTTTGGTAATCTTAATGAGTCATGTCTGAGCAATTGATTATGATTTCCCTTTTACCCTATATTACATCACATATGAGTGTTTGAGTGAATTATACTTTCCTTATTCGTGAGGTGCTTAGTCATGTTATTGCAGCTTAGGAATCATTGGGTGTTGTCAAACATCTCTGTTTTAACATTTAAAAAATCTAAAAATATTTTTCATATCTATTTTTGTTTTGCAAAGCTTATTTTTTTTCCTATATTGCTTAAGGACAAGCAAACCCTTAAGTGTGTGTGTGTGTGGGGGGGGGGGGGGGGTGGGTGGAGAAGGGGGGGGAGGGGGGGGGGGGGTGTTTGCGCCTTTTGCGCTTATTTATAAAAAACCAATTTTTTTTATATTTTCAAAATTTTAAATTTTCCCTTATTTTGTCATTTATGACCTTGCTTCTAAGTTTCTTTTCTTAGATTTGATAACGCACATTCTATACATATTTCTATATGCGTTATCTATGCTTTTATATATATATATACATAAATATATATAAATACATAAATATATATATATTTACTGGTTAATTATATGAAGATTTGATACTTAATAAACTATATTTGCTATTGTAGGTTCATGTGACGTGTCATGGAAGAAAACGAAAGAACACACGAAGATATGGAGCTTAAACGAAGAAGTAAAGTCAAGTTCAAGATCTCCCGACACCTATCCACTGTTTTGGCCATAACTTAAGCATACGAACTCCGTTTGACGCGATTTAACTGGCCACGAAAAGGGGAAACAATTATCTACAACTTTGATTATTGGTCCAAAAGCTGAAAATGAAAAAAATACGCCGGATTTTTTTTTTGTTAGAGCGGGGGGGGGGGGGGGGGGGGGGGGGAGGGGGGGGTGTTCTTTGCATTAATTTTTGCATGCCGGTGGGGGGGGGGGGGCCTCTTTCTTTGCCACTAAGTGCGGCGCACATTTAAGTACGGCGGTTTTATTATTTTGTGCGCCGCACTTTGCGTCTGTAATAGCCCACGAGCATTTATTTAGCTCCCATTTACTACCAAACCGATCATATATCATTTTCCTTGGTCCCTGAGTGTTAGAAAACTTATATAAACCCTAAGAAAACGCAGAGATCACACACAATTCAATCTATCCCAAGAACACCACTAATAAAACCAAAGTGGTGTATACGAACTACATTATTTTGGCCATAACTTGAGCATACGAACTCCGTTTGACGCGATTCAACTGGCCGTGAAAAGGGGAAACAATTATCTACAACTTTGATTTTTGGTCCAAAAGCTGAAAATGACCAGAAGTATGCCGGTTTTGCCAATAAGTGCGGCGCACTTTTAAGTACGACGGTTTTATTATTTTGTGCGCCGCACTTCGCGTTTGTAATAGCCTAGGAGCATTTATTTGGCTCCCATTTACTACCAAACCGATCATATACCATTTTCCTTGGTCCCTAAGTGTTAGAAAACTTATATAAACCCTAAGAAAACGCAGAGATCACACACAATTTAATCTATCCCAAGAACACCACTTGGAAGAGGGATTTTGGTGATTAAGGCTTGACAAACCTTTGATCCAAACACCCCTTGGTACTATGACATCATCCCCATTACTCCCACATGATTCCTTACCTTGTTCTAAGTTCCAAGGTGTGTCAGACTGCTGTGATTCTGTGGGTTACATAAGGAGTGGTTGTTAAGGCTTATAATTGTCATTTTGGTTGTTAGGCTTGTGTTTGGTAAAAAGAAATTGTTCTAAGCATTTATACTCTTGTGATTCGGTACATTTCTATTACTTTTCTAATATGAATGGTTCTGAGATTATTAAGTTTACCATGTTTGTTACTTGTTTAATTATAGAGTAGTCGTTTATGTTTGTTTTGGCATTATGTGATCTTTGATATGGTGCATTTGGATATGTGTTTATTGGACTGGTAAAACATATTTGAGATAAGAATATAGGCCAAAAGGGTTCTTTTATATATGTGTTTAATCATTCCACTTAATATATTGGTTATAATAACATATAAAGGTCGTAAGGATTCGTCGTTATTAATTGATATAATCACTAGTTACACTTAAAGGCCGAAAGGATTTATAACTTGTGTTGTCTTGATTTCTAAACTTATAAACACTATCCTAAACATATCATTGTATTAGTAATCATTGCCTAAACAAACATACCTTAATTAATTGCTTGAACCACCTCGTAATCGCTTTCTTTACAATATTTGATATATGCACGTTTATGGTTAATAAGTAGGTTGACCCGCGCTCTGCTGCGGGACGACTATTGGATGTCGTTGATGTTGACGGCGGAATGGGTTTGCTGATAAGCAACTCAAAAATAATAATCTGGTTTAGAAGTCGATATATGTTAATAGTTGTGTGTTCTAAGTTTTGTGATATCCCAGCTTAAGTTATTCGAACACAAAATACAATTCTTTTATAAGCTTCACATGTTTTGATATATATATATACACACACACTAACTGTACTACCTGAAGCCATGACAAAACTACGTATTCACAAAACTACTTATCACACATGAGATCGTTTTCATTTTCAGTTATTAACAAAACAAATTTGTACATATCATGTATGTATATATTGTTTCACATCTATAAGATCTAGAAGTTTTTCTACCTATATTCTAATTTTCTTTGCTAAGGTCGGACCAGCTTAGCTTCCTTATTCCTTACCCAAATGAAAGTACGCGGTGGCACCTAAAACGAAAACATCAGACCGATTTTATAAGAACACGTGATACTAAAACAATATTCATTAGATTCGTATAGCCTTGAGTGCATACCATGCCGGAGTTCGTCTCCCAACTTTAGGATTGTCACCATAGTATTTTTCAACCTCGATATTGTTACACTATTAACTACCGAGATGGAGTTGTACACCACTAATTCCGGTTTGCGTGTCTTGCAATGATCTGAAAACGTATGTCGATGGAGAGTGAGTATACGTAATTACCATAGCCATGTTTTATGCGGATTTACTTTTAATCGATTTAGATCTAGATTATATATCTGCTTACGTTATTAAGGTAGCGCATTTTCCAACTACTATTACAAACAGTAGCAAGTGACCGCCGTGAAAATTATACAACATTCGTCATGTTAAACATCTTCGAGTACCTAATATGTTTTAGCCTAATCGGAATGCCGATATTCTAGATAATCTATATATGCTGCATAGTATATAATTTTGAGGATAGCTGAAAGTTTATAGTTTATCCCCACAAAATATATGTATTCTGATATGTTTTCACATCTTATAGTGTATGATTTCTAATGATTTTGTTCACATGCAGGAAAGACAACGAAAACTTACCGATGAGCAAAGGAATTTAGTACAACAACAATCACAGGCCAAGGCTCAGATTTTGCGATATGAAAATGAGTTAGCTAGAAAAAGAATGCCGGTTCGTTAGTAGCTTGTAGCTTCTTGGTATGTGTGAATACTATGTTATTAATAATTTAAAATATGTCATCTTCAATAACATGTGTAGACAGATCACAAATGCCAAAGACAACACAATACTGAGTTTCCAAGGATGAAAGAGGAGTCTTTAATAAGAAAAGAACAGGCAAGAAGTCATGTAAGAGAATTAAAGTTAAAACTTAAAAGTCAGTTAAGAGAATTATCTAATGCATAAAACCACTCAACTCGTTTTTATCTATGTAATGAAAGACACTATAATTTGGTTCATAAAGCATAGCACCTTCAAGTAATTTGGTTAAAACGCACTTAAATAAACTTTGCCTGAAGTTGTACCAAATGATGCTTTAAGACATACAATTTGTATGCTTGCTAAACAGATGGTTTTCACAAAACAAATAATATATTACATAAACTTGTTATTTATACTCTGTATTGGATATTCATATAATAATTCATTGTTTTGAAGCTATTTCAATTTGTTCAATACAAAAATTGTTACCATTGATTAAACTTGTACTAAAAATTGTTTTAGACAAATTGGACCCTTTACTCATAACCAACCTGGCTTTGTAAAAGAGATTTAAATATTTACTATTGGCTATAAGGATTCTACAAAAAAATCTTTTATCAAGAAATTAGTTTACCTTACCTAAAATAACGATATTAGGAATAAATTAGAAGGCTTCCTGTCATTTAGAGTATTGAATTTGCGATTCAAAATAGGTTTAAGATCATTTACTTTCAGCAACATATTTAGGAGAAGATATTAGAGATTTACACTAACATGATTAGTTTCAAACTTTCTGATTCTATCCGAATAATGGTTAAAGTTTAGTTTCAGATACAGTTTATAGAATAAAGAGTAAAAGGTTGTGTTATTGTTACAGAATGTTATGTAGGGCAGAGGGCTACAAAGATGAGAAAGGAAGAACTAACTTGCCACCCTTAATAAAATTGTTCTGGTCTGCTTGACCAAGTCCGATTTTTTTCCTTAGTTGAGATACGTTCATGTTTGTTTCCGTTGCTAACTTACCATTTGTTGTTTCTCTTTCCAAAACCTTCTACAAATGATCTTTCCTTGCAAGGATCACCCTGTTGTAGCATAAGAATACCACCAATGGTTATGAAGTACTAATTTTGTTCTCTATTAGCATGAAGATGAAATTGCAATGTATTTCAATGTGTAATTGAAATCTTTGGTGCATATTTATCTCTTACCAAATTTTGATGAGGTACTGTATTTGGAGAGATGTCAAAATCAGCTTAAAAGGGCCCATTTCCAGCTTGTGAATCAATTATAACAATCATGATATAGACGATTAAATATATTAAGTTAGTTAAGAAAACCTATCTTAATTACCTTTAAGCCAAAATCCTAATAACAAATACCATTTAAAGTCATGTGTACACTCATACTCACACAAACTATTTTCAAAAGGGCCTGTTGTGCTATCCTACAAAAACTTCATGTAGCTTCTCTTCATTTTGTGCTAAAAGGAAAATCAGCTATATATAAAAGAAAACATAACAAGGAGTGCTACAATATATTATAATTACATTACATAATTTACATCTAATACACAAAAGTGCTACAATATCCAAAGACCCTTAACCATCTAATACACAAAAAGTGCTTATTATATCAAAACATAATAAGTTATCTTCTATGCCATATAGTTGGCAATAATTAGATATCAGATGGCAAAATATTCACCTTTTATGATACAAAAAAATGCACCATATCAGTTGGCACACATTTCACTTTTAAATGCCATATTAGTTGGCATACAAATTCAATTTTAGGAATTCTTTTATTATCCTCAATTAATGCATTTAGAGAATCAAGCACCAATTACATCTATCCCAACTTATAAAGTATGAATGTGGGTTGTCTAAGGGTACATCATTGTTACCTTTTGATGCATAAAAATGATTGTAGCTTTTACTATTTCGTTGACTTGATTTAGTAAATTATCTTTTACTATAGAACGGTCTTTCATTATATTCACTATTGTTACGTTTTTGAAATTTTAAGGTCGAAATTTTGATTTTATCAAGCGCCGGCCATGGTTTATGTAGTCAAATAAGCAGCAAAAATTTAAAAGAGTTAACTGTACCTGGTAGCTTTGCCTTCGATTCATTGGCGGCCATCTTGACTGCATCGCTGTTCTTTTTTGTCGGTTTCTGAAAAACGTGATAATAACATCATCTTTCGCAGCCACAACCGATCTCTCCTTGACTAACGTCCCATATTCTTGATTCATTTTCACAATCTCTTGTGCTCTCCATGTACATTTTCAAACTTTCGTTTACATTTTTTCGCTTTGCATCATACCCTTTCTTGTTCTCGTTTTAATCCTCACAGAATACGCCATCGTCCTATAAATTCACATTTGAAAATAACATTAGAACTAACAAAGCATATCAAATTTAAAACATAAAAAATGGAGAATTGACACCCCATAAATTAGTTCTTTCTTTAAGCCCGCCAAATTAAAAAACACGAAGCTATTACCTCTAATTTTTCATGTCTAACTTGGCTTTCCTCCTTTCAAGATTCTCCCAGGCTTGGATCTTCACCTCTTGTTGTTTGAACCTATCGATCAACTGACAAAAGGCACGATCTCTAGGGTTGATTGGATATGCGTTTCAGTAGTGGTTTTGTAACACTATAACTACTACTCCTAAAACCAGACATTATTATTATTCCTAGTAGATATGAATGTTGCTGTTACAAATCTGATAGATTCATATTATTAGGGTTTGAGTGAAAATGGGTTTCGAAATGAAGAGGGAAAATAGGATTTTTTGACATTGAAAAAGGTGAAAAAAGTTGGTTTACTTCTGTCTTTCTAAGACACAGGTTGGGTTTTGTGTTTCATGGATTATAAATGAATTTCTGCATATATGTGATCTCAGCCTCCATTCATAACTCCACGATTAAAATGTTAAAAGCTGATTATAGTGACTCAAAATCCATAGAAAACCAGATAACACAGTTAGAGCATAAATAAATATAGTAAAAAGGTTTGAAAAGAACAGCTCACCTTGCCATATCTTTTGTACATTTCGCTTCATCCTAAGCCATTGCTCGTGTTTCAAGAGGATTCAACTTAGAATTTTGACTCGGGTTTTGTGTTTACAGCATTCTTCTACAAAACACCAAAAACCAAAAAAATAAGGGGTGCTTGTTTTAGCTTATTTTCGGGGGTATGAGCTTATTTGTTTCGGCATATTTCATAAGCTCAATAATGGTACGTAACTAATAATCGTATAGTATTTTCACCTAAAATGATTTAACCATAGTAAATTCAAGCTGCATACTATGTTATAATATAAAACACGCTTCACCTCTCCCCTTCTGCAACTTCATGATTTCATCTTTAAAAGTTACCTACATCCTCGGACCCTACCTATGAAAAACACCAACAAATCCACTGTAAACGCACAACCTTCCTCAATTTTTTGTAAGGTGTATTAGCAGTAACAAACCTTTGCGTATTTCTATTCTAAGAAAATGTATAAACCCTCAAAAAACAAAAAACTTCACACATATAATTAGGGATGATTAAACTTATGAAATTGAATTAATTGGAATTCAATACATGCAATTTATGATCTTTTGCAATATTCATCTTTTTCTTCTTCGTCTGAAACTTGCCTGACAAAATCAAAAACTAAAATCTTCGAAAAAAACCCTATAATCTACCATAAAACTATGATTATTAGGTATGATTAGAGTCGGTAGGCAAAAAAGACACACCTGAGGATTTTCCTCTTCTTCTCCATCTTCAACTAAAGACAATAAGAAAAGATTAATCTTCAAACTGATATTTTGATAGTGGCCTTAGTGAACCGCGACAACCCCCAAAAAATTTCAAAACCCCAAAAAATTTAAAACCCTAGACACATGCAACAAAAAACACACCTCCAATTCCCAATCACCTGCTACTGCTACTGAATGGATACAACCGCAATCGAATCTTGAAAAAAAAATGTTGGGTTGGTTTGTGAGATTAATAAAAAAAATGTTAAACAAATTTGTGCATAGTTTGTGTTTTTGTGTGTGTGTTTCTAGAGAGATAAGGTTATGGTTGTGTGTGTTTTGAGAGAGAGAGAGATAGAGAGAGAGAGAAAGGAGGGTTGAGGTGGATGACATCTTTGATGGCATATGTATGTGTATCAGAGAATGGAGCGGTCGAGTTTAGATGGGTTTAGGGAGTGGGTGGAGCGGGTAAGTGGAGATGGGTCGGGTACAACAAAAACACCGAGTCTATCACACAAAATCGGGTGGTGGGCCAACGGATAGGGTTACAAAAGTGATCGCGAGTCGGGTATCTGACCGGTGCTCTGGGTCGGGTATCCCACCTTTTGTATAGTTAGTATAATTTGATAAGTGACAATCATATTGACCTTAGCACCTTAATAACATTATGAGAAAACTTCAATCTCTTAGGATGACATGGACTTACCTAGGTTATACTATACATGAAAGGGTATACTTGACCGTGTTGTGTTTTAGGTCAAAATTGGTATTTCCAGTATTATAAATTTAAAGCTTGCAAAACACACATCTTAGTGTAATGAGTTTTACTTAGTTGCTATGGTTGTCGGTTCATCTTGCATTCATGCAAGTGTTACAATTAGTCTAATACATATCATGACATACATACTGAAACCTTTAGCTAAACTAAATGTATTCATGCATGTGTTCAATCTCATCAGGTGGGATAGAACTCTGAGTCTTGCTCAATGTTGTGTCATATTGTGTTAGAGTTATCAACTGCGTATGTCCATCTAATAAACATATGATCCAAGGTTATATGTTTTATTTCTTATATCTCTCCATAGAAATATTATTCCAAACTAAGGTTTCAAATCTAGCTTAGGTGAAATGATATTTTTTAGTATGTTGACAACGTATGAGATTTAAGAAAGAACAAAACATAGTGCTCCCACTAGCTCTAAGGTGTACTTAGGAATTCTCTTTGTTTTAATCAAAATCAAGTCATTGATTTAAACTTAAGATTTCAGCTCCCAGAAGCATGTTGTAATCCACACTTGGATTTATGCAGGTTGCACACTTTCTAAAGATTATTTGGATTCATAAACCCTTATGATTACACAATGTCCTCGTAAAGGTAATCAATCAAGAAGGAGTTTTGACATCTAATTGCCACACTTCATATTTATGAAATCAAATATGGTAATTAATATCTTTATTCATTTAACGCTCATAAAGAAAAAGATAGTCAATCGTTTGAGTATAAGTAAAAACCCTTATCACAAGGTGTGCGCTTAAATGTGTGTACAATTTTTGTCCATATTAGTCTACTCCTAGAAGAACCATTTTAACCTCTCAGTCATACCAATTAGTGGAAGATCAACCAAATTCCAAAAATGATTTTCGTTCATGGACTACATCTTAACATTCATTATGTCATTCGCTAGTGCATTTAGAAGGTTGTGTAAGAAGAGACTTTCTCTAAAAATAGATGCCCCCACTTGCTTCTTGTAAGAGAAGACTTTTGTTAGGATTATGAAAAAGACTCGGTCACCCCGTGTATAATCTAGAATAGCATAGCTCATTGTCTAATTGTAAGCGTA
>BQNB010002149.1:104285-114636 GCA_026074375.1 Tanacetum coccineum
AAGCTGAATACATCGCCCTATCTGGATGTTGTGCTCAAATACTTTGGATGCGATCACAACTGACGGACTATGGCCTTGTATTCAACAAGATCCCACTGTACTGTGATAACAAAAGTGCCATTTCTCTATGTTCCAACAACGTCCAACACTCTCGCTCAAAACATATCGATATCAGACATCACTTCATAAAAGAGCAAGTGGAAAACAGGGTGGTTGAGTTGTATTTTGTCAGAACAGAGTATCAACTGGCAGACATCTTCGCCAAGCCTTTAGCACGACAACGACTTGAATTTGTCATCAAAAAGCTTGGAATGCAAAGCATGTCTCCTGAGACTCTGCAAAAACTGGCAGACAAAGAGGAAGAGTAATGGTGGTACTCTCTTACATATCCTGTATCATATGTATAAAAGAAAATCAGAAAAACCCAAAAAGATTTTTCTTTTTTTATAAATTTTTCAAAAAGAAAATAGAAAAATATAAAACCATAAAAAGAAAATACAAAATTAAAAAATATAAAAAATATAAAAATATATATGGTGTTCATGACATGCTTTCTAGTATCGATAATATTTACGGCTTCAGAAATGTCATTTAACAATGGCACAAAGCTGTAAATAAAGTTCGAATAGAAAACATGTCATATGGCTTGCTATTATTTCTGATAGCAACCCGGTCCTCATCTTAAAGGCAAGTGTTTCGCCAAAAAGAAAACTTGGCCTCTCAATGGGAATTAATTTTCTTGGGCATGGTCTATTTTATAACCATGTAAAGGCTTGTGTTTACTTTGCAACATAACCCGTGCTTCCTAATCAAATGAGTGTACGTGTCAGTGCATTTATTTATGTAAAACGAGAGAAATCGTGTTTTTATCAGTGTTGTTTTTTTTGTAAAATAATTAAACATATCAGTTTCTCATCAGAAAAGATTTTCAAAGAAGTTTTTATCACTCAAACAATGTCTACAACTCTTTAAATAGAAAACGAGACATTATTTGAGGGGGAGAAATAGTCAAATTCTTTTAAAAATGATCTTTCACAAAGTCATCTCGGAATAAATGATAAAAGGTTTTTCAATAACGGATTATCAATTAAAGGGGAGTTAATGTATTTTTAAATCTATTGTTCTTAAAATGTTATTGGATTTAATCTTTGGGGACTAAGTGGTAGAATTGTGGACTTAAAACCTAAGCTACAAACTTGAGGGACTAACTATGCCATTTTTATAATTAGTTTATACTTAATACTAAGTTTAAATGGAAAATGGAATTAGATATAAAGTCCAAGGACTAGTTCTGCCATACTCTAAAACTTACCCGGTTAACACAATCACAAACACATTTCGCTCATACACTTATTCAAATATCCAAACACATTTCTCTCTATCACATTTCGCTCGATTCATCCTCAAAATTCAAACTCGTTTTTCAAGTTCCAAGATTCATTCCTACTTGTAAGTTATCCCTTAAACGTCATCTAGGTAAAAACGAATTACCTTAAAACTCCTTTTATCACTCTTAATCAAGTAAATATGATTCAGGGTTCATAATTTAAAAGTTGAGTGTTTTGTTCAATTTGTTGAGGGGTTTTACTCATTAGGGTGCGATTAAGTCATATGTGAAACAGTTTTGAATAACTTTAACATATGAGTGAGATTTGATGATTTTTATGAGCATGAATGGTGCGAAACATGTGTACTCAGTGCGTATTATTGTGGGTTTGTGTTTAGTAGCCGTATATAAGCTTCATTTTGCTATTGTAGCTCACTTATGCTTCCTTTGAACTGTTTTACTTGGAAATTTTGATTCTTAGGTGCGTTAAGTTGAAAATGGTATAAGTATTGCTTGTATAATGTGCTCAGAGTGTTTGTGATATGATAAGAGTACATTGGTATGTTTTCTTAGCCTCCCAAAATTTTCTTAATATATTTGCCATGAAATTCTCTCCTTTGAAGTGCTCGAAAATCGTTTGTCATGCCAAAATGTTGTTGTAACATTGTAGAAAGTGATTATGTGATGTTATGATTGTAATTATGGTGATTGTTAGAAGTGCTTACAGGTTTTTAATTGGTAAAACTTGAATTAAGTAGCTTTAGATGAAGCGAAATATGTTTTGCTTGAATGAAGCGAAACATGTTTTCTGAGCGAAACATGTTTCATTCATTCCAAGCGAAACATTTTTACCTCATTCCAAGCGAAACATGTAAGTCAGTTCTAAGCGAAACATGCTAGGTTCATCTAAGCGAAATATGTTTAATTCTTGTCTGAGCGAAACATGTTTAAGCGAAACATGTACAGGTACATGTTCCAAGCGAAATATGACATATTTACAAAAAGAAACTCTGCCCAATTTTTTTAAAAATTTGTGTATTTCTTGTGTAACTTGTCATATTTCATATATTTCCATATATGTACTTGTATTATGTGTTATCTGCTCTCTGATTGAATATGTGTCCTAAGCTCCCTTGGAAATGTCTTGTTGACTTTTTAGTTGACTTTGACTAATGACCTTAGTTGACTTGTTCATAAAGTGTAGTAATTCGGTCACGTTTGCATGAAACCTAATCATTGATCAATCATATCATCAAGGATAACCAAGCTAATTAGTAAAATATATATTGTTGTGTATATAAACTGTATTGGTTAATTCTTAAGCAGAATCATGAATCCTTAAAAAACACAAAAAGTTGCTATACGTGATAAAATGGGTTCCATTCACTAAGAGAATTAAGATTAGCTCTACTAATATTAGACTGGAAACCACAGTGCCACAGAAGGAGGAAACATTTCAAGTGGCTATTGATCTTGTTAAGAACTCCTCGTGCTTCAAGGCTTTCACTATCTCTGCAAACGTCCCAGAAATCTTTATGCAGCAGTTCTGGTATCTATCAAGAAGGTTCAAGGTACGAATTCTTATGAATTTATCTTAGCCAACAGAAAGTGCGTGGTCAATGCTAATGTCTTTAGGACAATTCTTGAGATCTGTCCAAGAGTGGAAGGTGTAAACTTTACTGATGTACCAGATGATGATACTACACTTGCATTTCTCATCAAGCTGGGTTACAAAGGTCCACTGTACAAGCACACCAACATGTTTGTGGATCATATGCATCAGCCATGGAGAACTCTGGCAGCTATAATCAACAAGTATCTCTCTGGAAAGACAGCAAGCAATGACAAACTACGTAAGTCTAGAATTGACATACTATGGGGCATGTTATATAGAGAGAATGTCGACTATCCATAGTTGATTTGGGAAGATCTTGCTTACCAGATTGATCACAGGAAGGAGAAAAGATCAAGACGTGAAAACATGCCATTTCTCGATTCACCAAGGTCATCATCAATCACTTCCTCAAGCAACACAATTCTCTCTCAAACCTCAAGTATCAACACTATCATACAATCAAAGATGATGGTATTGTATGTAGATTAAAGTTTGTCAGAATAGGTGAAGATTATCAAGAATATGGACTAGGGGTGGAAACGAGCCGAGCTGTTCGTGAAAAACTCGGGATCGGATCGGTAAAAAGCTCGAACGAGCCGAGCCTAAACGATCTCGAGCCCGAGCTCGAGCCTAAATTAGAGCTCATTTAATAAACGAGCCCGAGCCCGAGCTTTACATACAAAGCTCGGCTAGGCTCGAGAGCCTAAATGAGCTCTAGTAAACGAGCTAAAATATAAACGAGCTTTAGATAAACGAGCTCGAATAAGTAAGTTTATGAAGACAAGCTTTATTTTTTATAAGTGCATCACAAACGAGCCGAGCCCGAGCCGAGCTCGAGCTTATATATCATACAACGAGCCCGAGCTCGAGCTCAACTCTTAAGGCTCGAAACGAGCCGAGCTCGAGCTCGAGCTTTCTGAAATATAAACGAGCCGAGCTCGAGCTCTGGCAGGCTCGGGCTCGGCTCGTTTCCACCCCTAATATGGACTCTCTATTCCTGAGATTATGTTGACAGAAGCAATCAAACAATCTGAATCCTATCAGATGTTCATCAAATATTTTACTGGTCAAATTCCCTAAAGAAGAGCAGAGGCAAAGGTTAACAAAGAAAGAAGACTGCTGATGAATCTCAGGAAACTGTTGATGTATCTGAAGAGTCTGAACTTGAACCTAAATCAATTAAGAGAAAGACTTAAAGTAAAAAGAAGTCAAAGAAGAAAGTCACACTGCGCTGATTACACATATCTATGATGAGCCTGCATTGCTTTGGAGTTAACAAGGACTATCAGCCAAACTGAAGCTAAAGAAGCAGAAGCAGCAAGACAAGTCCATGCTACTCATGCAAGGATTGTGACGGAATCTGTCCTCAAGCCTACAAGAAGAAGAAAATCAGGCAAGGTGACTTCTGATCCTCCCAAAAAGCTCAAGGGTGTTCCATCTCTTACTCCAAAAGAACAAGAGGCTGCAGACATTATACAAGCCCTTAAAGAAAACAAGAAGACAAGCAAGAGACAGCCAGGTATTGGAGGCTCAAGTGAAGGAACTGGTACTAAACCAGGGGTTCTCGATGAGTCCACAGTCGTCTCTGCTACCTCAAGTGAAGGAACTGGTACTAAACCAGGGGTTCTCGATGAGGAAAAGGAAATAACTGAAGAAAATGTTATTCTTGAGTGGGGATCAGAACAAGAAAGTGAACACTATGAAGAAGACAAACTTGATGACAAAGAGAAGGATGAAAAGGAAGGAGATGCTGATGATGAAACTGAATCTGATGAAGAAGATATCTATAAGTATAAGATTCGTGTGCGCAAGGATGAGGATGAAGAGATGATTAATGCTGAAGTTGATGATTCTGATAAAGGTGATGAAGAAATTACTGATGCAGCAAAGGCATATGTTGAAAAGACTTCAGAAGTAAAGGATGATCCCAAGAAGACCGAACTTCCTCCAACAAGCTCAAGCTTATCTGTATCTTCAGGTTTTGGTAATCAATTCCTTAAACTTTCTTCTGATTCTTCTTTGGTTAGTACTGTTAAGGATACAACAGATACATAGATCAACTCATTATTGGAAGTCAAGATCCAGTCTGAAGTTCCGCATACCCAGTCTCCATCCATGCTTAGTGTACCAGTATCTGTGATTTCGGAACCCACAGTTCTCACACCTGTTCAAGAATCTCCTTCAATAGCTACTGCAACATCTCTACCTCCTCCATTTGTCTCCACCACACCATCTGTACTTCAACAAACAACAACACCAATTCCCACACTAACAATCACAACCGATGCTCCAACCGTCACCACTGATGTTCTTGAATCCGAAGCCCTCTTTGTTGTTCAGCTAAGAGTTGTTAAATTGGAAAAAGACGTGTTTGAACTTAAGAAAATAGATCTCTTTGCTGAAGCTTTTGCTGCTCTCAAGATACAAGTTCCATCTGTTATTGATAATTATCTTGGATCCAAAGTTGGGGATGTATTTCAAAAGGAACTGAAGAAACACACAACAGATCTTATTCAGAAATATTCTCTGCATCAAATTTCTGAATCATCCAAGAAACAGACACCAATAGTTGATCTAAAACAAGGATCCGAGAAGAGTGATTCAGAGATTCTAAAAATCAAGAGGGAACAAGCTGAGAAGCAACATAAGCCAAAATTTACTATCAAGTCTACAGACCAAGCAGCTCTCGAAGAGTATGATCTGAAAAGCGCTCTCTACCAATCCATGCATGCAAACAAGTCTTTTAACAAAAATCCTGCCAATCATCGATTGTACCATGCACTCATGGAAGCATTGATTGAAGATGAAAACGCAATGGATAAGGGAGTCGTTGATACAGTCAAAGACCATAAGAGAAAGCATGATGATGATGAAGATGATGATGATGAAGACCCTCCAACTGGACCAAACCAAGGTAAGCAGACCAAGAGGAGACGAACTAAAGAGTATGAGTCTTCTAAGAAGCTATCCTCCACCAAGAAAACCTCAAAAGGTAAAACTTTAACTAAAGGCTCTAAAACTGGTAAGTCTGCTTCTGCAAAGGAACCAGTTGAAGAACCTATTGCTGAGGTGGTTATGGATGATGCGGGTGATAATGTGGTTCATGATGATGATCAACCACAAGATGCCTTATAACCCAAGACGGCTAGGACTCCAAATCCAGAATGGTTCACTCAACCTCCAAGGCCTCCTACTCCTAATCCGGAATGGAACAAGCGTTAGGTTGTACTTGATCAACTCGAACAACCTTAGTTTTATCAAATGGTCTCTGCTATAAAGGATCCTCTCACATTCAACGACCTCATGGCCACTCCGATTGATTTCTCCAAGTATGTATTGAATCGACTCAAAATTGATAACCTTACTTAAGATATCTTGTTAGGACCTGCCAATAATCTCGAAGGAGATCGCTACCCCTTTGATCTGTCCAAACCTCTTCCTCTACAAGGTCACCCACGTTATCTAACCGTTGTGGCTGATTACTTCTTCAACAATGACCTAGAGTATTTGAAATCTTCTTATCTGGAAAGGACGTATACTACGTCGATCATGAAGACCAAAGCAGCTCGGTATGAGATTGAAGGGATTGAAGATATGGTTCCTACGTTTGGAGTCCTACCAAAGTAGGGTATGACAAAGATGCATTGAAAGGGATCAAACATTTGGGTGAAAGGCGGAAGCTATGGCACAGATCTCAGCTGAACAAGTTCTCCAAGCATAATGTGTACTCTATAAAGAAAATTCTGGGGGTAAAGAGTGTTAGTGTCAAAAAACTGCACGGATATGGTCATTTGGAGGAGATTACGGTGAAAAGAGATGACCGTCAGTTATACAAGTTTAAAGAAGGTGACTTCGTTGATCTACACATGAATGACATTGAAGACATGTTGCTTCTTGCTGTTTAACACAAGCTATTCTATCTCACGGACAGTGATATTGTTGACTTTATTGTGGCTCTTCGTATGTTCACAAGAAGTCTCGTCATCAAGAAACGTGTCGAGGATTTACAGCTTGGTGTAGAGAGTTACCAGAAGAAACTTAACATCACTCCTCCTCAACAAACCATTTCAAAAATAGAATTCAAAGAACCCTACACTCCATCTTACAAACCACCAGGGGTTATCTATGAAGACTTGGTCCAACAAAAACGAGTGATGCGGGCTGGTGAGTTGTACAAGTTCTCCGACGGGACACTCAAGAAAGTTAGGGATGAGCTTCATCACATAGTACTTGATTTTGACTTGGGATACAACAAGGAGATGGAAAGGAGAAAGTGGACGGCTACTGACAAAAAGAGGTCCACACTTATGGTCGAGCTGATTGATAAGTAGATGCGTGAAAGAAGGATCATTCGGAATCTTGAAAGATTGGTTGGTGCACATGAACTCGAGATGGACTACAAACTGATGACGCGTACCATATAATCGCCAGGTCTTATCTCAAAATCGTATCTTGTGAATATTGTGAATATGTAGTATAGACTTATAATAGTAGACAATATAAATAGTGTTTGAGTAAGAATTTTTCAATAAATTCAAAAAAAATTAAATTAACGTACTCAACACTATATATATAACCCTCATAAATTAAGGGGGATCATTTAATATGTTCCTAATACGGCTTGTTAATAGTTGGACATTTTTTCCTTGAAACCATTAATATTTGAATCAATTGATATCCAAAATATCAAAAGATTTGACATTTTTGATAAGGGGAGAAAATGTGATTAAAATATATGGCTAAAGATGTGATTTTAAGGACTCAAGTGCAAGCTTCACCCTTCATGTGCTAAACATTTTTGAATATCGATGCACATGTTGAGGGGGAGCATTTCAAATGGGTTTAAGGCCGAGAATAATACCAAAAGACTGACCATGTTTGTAATTACTTGGATTTATAAGGTGGTTAGGATTAAGTATTCGTTCCCATAATCCAGCCAGAACCGGAGGGATCTACCCAGGGACATTCCACTAGTTAGTGTAGAAGTCCATAGGTATGATTTAAAAAAAATGAGTAAAAGTAAGAATAAGGGAATAGTGCCGACTAAGATGGAGCTAGTATTGGAACAAACCCAACAATGTACTAGTCATGAAGTCTCGGTAAGCACTGAAGGGGTTGAAGAATGAAAAAGAATTGTAAGGATAAAGGGTGAAAAGAAAGAAGCCCTCCATACACTTAGGCAGAAACCGGGTCAATACATAAACTGTCAGAAACACTAAGCTGTTGTCTGGTATTGAAGACAGTCGTCATGGACCCAGTGACGCAATGCACAACCCTTCCCAGCCACTCAAGGTCTCTCAAAAGACTCTTGTTTCATTTCTCACAGAGATTAAACACATTTCTATCGACTTTCTCATTCCGAGCTAGTTGGTATTGAAAAGGTGGCAGTCTGCTCCAGCCTCCGATTACTAAAATCAAATGTGCACTATCGAGTCTAGAGCCATAAAAGAGATCATCCATAAATCTCATTAGGACACTTATCCAAAATATGCTTGCTAATTCACACAATGTGAAAACAAGAAATATATCAAGAGTCCTACGCATTATCCTTGTGATTTTGCCAGAACATCAGAGTGATACCTAAAAAGTATTCACAGTGACGATGGAAATCCTTCCAGAGCCAACATCAAACAAGCTCTGCGGTAGGTGACTTGTGAGATCCTACACGGATCGAACTTGTGATACTGGATATCGATTCGGTCCAGCTTATGAATTGACGGATGAATTTTGAAAAAGATAAAACTGTTGGTGTGTTATAAAAACCGTTTGCATCTTAACACACCGACTGATTTTCCTAAATCAATTTTCAATCTTATGTCCATGGGAAGCCTCACAAGGGTATCTGGACATAGGAAAGCTGAACACGAATTGACGCTTAATCGGGAGATAGTAACTTTGGATCACTCTTTACCGTGTTGTCTGCTTGGAGTCAGCTCGATAATGAGAAAGGCTGTGCAGCTTACTCGCGAAAACTCTTTGTGTCTGAGGAGATTCCTCGAAATTCTACCTGATCACAGGCAGTATTTATACTGATTAACGAGGAACCATGGTTGTTACAACCTTATTCGACAAAGTGACAAAGCCACTTTCATCCATATATGTTGTTTATCACTAACCCATTCATGCAGATTTCCTAACGGTGGCAACAGTTACCCGATGACAAGTTGAAGTCCATACCACATGCTCATACTCGACCGACATATGTAAAGACATCATGAAATCTCAAGTACATGTTTCAAGACTTCCGTTACTCTAATACAGTATGTCTTTCTTTAAAGTGAAGAAATAAGTATTAAGGGTGATAACCACCGTCCTCCGTAAACGTGACAAAGTGTTACAGTTAAAGAATTTCAAGAAATATTGTTACACACGCTTTCAACATCAAGAACAGTATGAGCATGTCGGTCTAGAAGTCACGAGATCATAAGAAAGCAAAGATTACAAGATGGCGAAAAGAGATTATGCTTGGTTGATGATCTCAAAAAGCTCAAGATCACATATAAGTCAAGATGAAGATACAAGCTAAAGCCTAAAAGTCTAAAGTTTGCTACATCAAGATCCACAAGATAAAGATTATAAAAACACGACTACGAGCAAAGATTGAATACATTCCTAGAATGTAATGGTTAAGTTTTTTGTAAATTGGAGTGACCTCCTTTAAGGGGGGATTGTTAGAAATCGAGAAAAGACTCGGTCACTTCTAAAAGTATAATAGTATAGCTCGTAGCGTAATATTTAGAAACTTACCAAGCTAACTGGGTCAACATAAGTCATCCTTATGTGATCGGCCTAGTGGTTGGTATAAATATCCCTCTCCATGCCTTGGAGAGGGTTGGTTGTTTATTTGGTTATTCATATAATACATTTTCCTTTCCTTTCTCCCTCTAAGTGTTATAACCCACTTTCTCTTTCTAAACTTTCTATATTGTCTATTGTTAAGTGAGTTGATACATCTACAAGTTCCTTTTTCGCTTTTTTCAAATCCACAATTTCACTAATGTTCTTTTCATATTTTTCAAACGACACTTTTTGTATGTGTTAGATATGTGAGAAATCACATATCATTTTTATATAAAAAATGGTTCTAAAATGATGAAAATGTGCATAAATATGCTTGTACATATGTGTTTTGTTGTTTGTGAATATGTAGGTACGGATAGTGCAAAAATCATAAGAAAACGGCCAAAACCAGACAAACACGGACACGGGAACAGAAGAGCACACAGGAGATGGATGTTTTCTATCAAAGGTCAATAAAAGTCAACTCTTGGTCAACCTACAAAAGGACAAAACCCTCAAAATCCCACAAAAGACCTTATTGTTAAAACTAATTCACAAATGGTCCTTAAGTAACTAACACCGTTAGTCCTCTTTTATTAAGAAGATAACGGTCGTTAAGTTCAATTACC